>JAOXNX010000019.1:24850587-24862614 GCA_028566075.1 Solidago caesia
GGTTGTTGACTTTACGATGAGGTCATGCCGAAATTTCTAATTTTTCCATTTTGTCGTTTTGAAATAAATTGGTATTCAGTGTGGTCGAGTAGACATCTATTTATAAAAGTCAAATGAAGTTTAAACAAAAAAACAAAAAAACGGGCGTAACAGTAATTTATAAAAAAAAATGATTTGTTAGATCTACAATTATGTTTAGAAAATTAGTACTGACACATGGCATGATCAATAGTAATGACTTTATGAAATTTCTCATTCTGAATCTTAACTATTGATCATGTCATGCGTCGACAATAAATTTTTAAATATATATATATGTATGTTTATTAACTAGATGGATGCCTGCACAATGCGGCGGCAAAGGTCGTGGCGGCGGTGTGATGGTGGCGACGACTGGTGGTGGTGGCGAAGGTTGCGAATAGTGTAGGTAATTGATATAAGGTAAGTGATGTAAAGGGGTGGTGTAGTTATTTTACGAGTTAAGGGATAGATTGTGTAAATTAATGGGGACATTATAGTTATATCAAGTGGAGATGTTTAAAATAGTAAATAATGGTAAGGAAAATTTTAGGTAGATCAAATCATCTTTCGAGAAATGCAGATAGTTTATATAGTACTAGATGGATGTCTGCGCAATACGGTGACGAAGGTGGCGGTGACACTGTGGTGGTGGCGGCAACTGATGATGGTGGTGGTGGTGGTGGCGACGAGTAATGTAGGTAATTGATATAAAGTTAATTGACGTAAATGAGATAGTGTAATTATTTTAGAAGTTAAAGGATAAATAATGTAAATTAATAAAGGTATTATAAATATATCAAGTGAAAATGTTTAAAATATGAGAGACATTTTAGGTAAATCAAATCATATTTTAAAAAATAAGGATAATTTATATAATATTATAGATTATAGATTAGTACTATGTATAAGTACTATTAATTTATGTAAGAGAAAGTGAGGGTGGTACTGTTTTACATCCATTTTGGGTGAAAACTCTCTCATATTTTAATCTTTTTAATCTATTAAAATCAAAAAACAAAAACCATTTATTTATTATAAAATATATTAAAAATCTAGCATGTGAGTGAATTTTCACCCAAGTTAAATGTGAGACAACATCACTTTCACTTCCCCATGTATATATGGGAATTGTTTTATACTAGTAATAATCAATGAATGTATTTTCAATTACGGAAATGATATATCTTTTTAAAAATTAGCCAAAAATCCTACTAAAATCACAAGATGATGACATATGGATTCCACTAAATCTCTTTTTAATCTTATTCTTTGATTTTTCTACATATTATCATCTTGTGGTTAGGAAAATTTTTAGGCTATTTTATAAGTATTTATTATTTCCCTTTCAATTAATATTATTTTTTTATTAAGTAATTAAAGGAAGGGTGATTGAATTAGGTGGCAAGTAAACTAAAGATGACATAAAGCTTGTCAGTCTGTCTTAATCGTATTAAATAAAATATTTAAATATATCAATAATTAAAAAACATTCATGTCCTTTTTTATTTCAATCAACAACCTTAAACAACAATCAAGCATACCCAACTTTTCTTTTTCTTTATTTCAGTTCAATTCATTTATGCGTTTATTTGGTTAAAAATATATATGTGAATATACATAAGATTTACCAAAAATATGTGACTATATCTTAATTTAAATATAAAAACCCAACATTAGAAATCGTCATAAACTATTTTTCTGGTCATCTTGCTTACATGCCATATCTTTCATTAAAAAATAATAATAATAATAATAAAAGAGAAAAAAACCATGTAAGAAAATGTATATCCATCGCTGTAATCGATAAAAGACAACATTTTCAGCAATGTATATACATTTTGTAACAATGAAGAAGCAAGAAGGTTACTAATATGCCTCTTTCTTAAGCTTACATAAAACACAATGAAATTTAATTAATACTTCATAACTTCCCCCATTGGATGAGAGACAACATGATCTATATCATTTGATTTTGTGCTTTTCTTTATTACTACTATAATAAAAATTAAATAATTCATATTTGACTTTTATAGTATGAACTGAATTTCCCATTAAACTTAAAATCATTAAAAATAATATAATATATCTAAAATAAACTAACAACTCATTATAAAAAAAATAAACATTAAATTAAAATATTTATAAAAACAGAGGTGAAACTTTTTTGAGAAAAGAGAGGGGATAAACAAATATTTGTGAGGTCCAATAAGAAAAGTTGCATGTGATATGATTAGAAGTGTCATTAAAATTAGTGCTTAATTAATATTTAATTAGAGCTTAAAAAGCACCAAATTCAATGCATATGATATCATCCATCCAGATATCCAACATATATTGTGTAATTTCACAACAGCCAACGAAACTTGCATGAAATAATACTTCAACAAATAGGGACTAAATTTGTTAGGAAAAAAAAAACAAAATACCATCTTAATATTGAAAAAATGCTACAATATTCAATGTTTTGGGACTAACATCCGACCAAGACCATGGAGACTCTCAAACGGCAATATAGTGACTAGAGTTTTTTGTTGTCTAGTTCTTTTCAAGCGTCTCGGGGTTCCATTCTAATAACGGAAGTGAAACCTAACTGGTTTTGAGCCGGTTTTGTCTCGTACCTGAGCCAAACTGGCTCGAAACCATAATATGTGCTATCCAGGTGCAACCACATTGACCTTTCAACCAATGATCCACACACACTACAAATGGTTATGAAATAACTTGACCGACGACGTTTGATGCAACAATCATAAGACGTTCATTATTGTGTAATGTTCAGATTTTTACAATTACGTACAGTTGAGAAAATCTACGAGAAAACAGATCTTTTCTTTCCCACAACCCGAATTGATTTCGGTTTTGCTATGAAGATTACAACAAAACACATAACCTAGACATAATAATAAAAATCAAGATTTAACGTTTTGAGCTACCATAAACAAACAGCTCGAAAAACATCATCAACAGTAGTAGTACATTCATACATTCATAATCATATCCAACATATACTAAGAACATAAGTCAAATTTGCCAAAAGTCAACAACTTTCGATGATCAAAACATCTTCTAGCACCTCCAAGCAGAAGCAGACACAAGCTCCCGACGTTGCCAACAAAGCACGAGCAACGATTGTCTTTTCTCGACATGAAAATCACGAACAGGAGTCCTTTTAACCAAACATTCCGCTTGACTCTCAGTAAAGTTACTAAACAACAACGGCGAAAATCCAGCTGATAAGAAAAGATTACGCCAATGCTGAGTCTTTTCAGGATAAACAAACCGACCCAAAACAATCTTTTCAATAGCGGGTTGAACCAAGAACCGCTCAATCTTCTGCAACGAATCAAGATTCATATTGACAGCGTCAAGCGACTCAAGCAAGTTCGAATAAGATTGCAATGCATGAATGAGATGATTTGAAAATGGTAAATCAGTACGATCACACCCACGGTCAACAGAAACCACGATTTTGGGAGACAAACTTTTAACAAACCGAAGCACATTGGGGATTTGGGTCTGGTGATTCGAGAACACATGAATAGGTAAATTCACAGCAATGGCTTCATTATCAGATAGATTAAAAGGCAAAGACCATGATGAAGAAGCAAGAACATCAATGTTAACTATCTCGAAATCGAACGCAACATTAATCTCGCTTGCAAAGTGAATCAAATTTTCGCGGGTTAAGCCTAATTCAAGCTGATCATGTGTTGAAGGTGAAGCAAAAGCAGTAATCTTTAAAGAAGAAACTCCATTGTTTCTTAAAGCTAGTTCTTGCATAAGGGAAGCCCATTGACCACCATAACCGATATCGAAATCGATAATATGAATGTGATCAAACCCATTAAGGGATTCAAGTAATGCTTGGTTGCAAGTGAAATTAGCAAACTGAATAAAAGGGGAAATCTCTGAAAATGATTTATAAGCACCAATCTTGAAAATTAAACTAAAGGGTGATGCATTAGTAGGGCTAATTTGGGGGTTACTACTGTTATTAGTAAGTACTGAATTTATAAGTAAATTAAGAGCTTCTTTGAAATAAAAAGCAGCCCTTTCAAAAGGCTTACCAATGGGTGATAACTGATGATTGAGCCGCGCCAATATCCCTTGCGCGAGTATCGGGTTATTCGGGTTCGGGTTATTGTTGTTTCCAGATGATAACTGGATCAAATCTGCCGCTTTAAAAAGCTGATCAATGATCCCTTGTTGATGTTGCTGAAGATGGTTTTGAACATTGGGTGTTATTTTCTTCATGGAAGGTGATTTTTGGAGCAATTGAAGTGGGTTTGGGCCCGAATCAAGAAACGGGTTTTTGTGCATTGATGGGTTGTACTCTATGCTTCCAGGGCTGTACCTTTTGGGTTGTGGTGGCATTAGCAGCTGGTGCTCAAATGGGGGGTTAAAAAGATTCGGTTTAATATCAAAAGGGAGCATTTGGGTGTCATTTAACGATGAAAAGATTTGATTTTGATGATGGGTTTGAAACATCGCCGGAGCCGGAGAAAGTTGTTGGTTGCCGGAATCAAGTGAAATAAAGCCTTGATCTACAACACCAAACCCTCCGGAAAAATCAAAGTCGGCCGGATTTGTGCCGCCGGTGGAATGAAGCATTTTGTTTAAGCCTAAAGATGGGTCTTCAACATCACCCATGATCCACCGGAGCATGGCTTGGTCTTGGCCGGAATCCGGGCTTTCCCAGTCATCCATTCCGGTGGCACATTTATCATTTCCGCTGGATATTTGCTGTTGAAAATGTTGGAGGTCAAGCAGGGATGTGGTGGTGTTGGTTTCTTGATTTTCCGGTGGCCATTTGGAAGAAAGTGCCGGAGCCACACCGGCTGAGTCAGCACCACCGTGAGAAGAAGACAGGGTGGATGTTGGTGGGCTTGGACTAGTAGTGATGTTATCCAGGACAGAAGTTGGTTCTTGTTGATGGAGGTGGTTGTTGAAGATGAAAACTCAAAAGATTTTTTTAGTATTTGGAATTGGAACTAGTGATACATATGCCCGGTGCTTCTTCTTCTTTTTTTATGTGCCCTTAACGTTATCATAATCTTGTTATTCTGATTTAGTGGGAATGTTATCGTGATTGTTCGTGTTATACAATAATTGATATGTGTGTATTTGTCTTTTGATGGAGGTGGTTGTTGAAGATGAAAACTCAAAAGATTTTGAACAAGAACATCTGGTGTGTGTATAAGGGGTAATAATATAAGATGGTATTTTAGGTGGCTAATGACAGAATTACCCTCATGTGATCTGCACATGAGGGGGCTAACGGAGGGCATATAACGGCGGTTAGGGTTAGGGGCTGGTAATAAAGCAAAACGCGACCACGGGGTGATCTAATGACAAAAAAAAGCACAGGGACGAATTTTAATAATACGCTAAACCACAAGGGGATGTAATGAAATTAACTCTAAATATTTATTCTATAATGAATAAATGATTAGGCCCTTATGATTAAAATATTAAGATGTGAGAGGTTCTATACCTAAACTTAAGTACATGACAGTCTTACAATTTTTTTTTTCTTAGCTGAAAATCGTTGTGCATCATGAAAATCTTCGTGCATCGTGTATATACTTGTGCTCTATGAATCTTCGTGTATCAGTTTTATGATGATCCAATGGTCAAGATCTTATCCTATTTGTTTTACTTTAATAGATGTTTTACGATAACCGGCCCATATATATATATATATATATCTTTTTCTTATTTTCATAACTTTTTTTTTTTGCAAGAACCGTGAGAACTCCTAAATTATGTATTGGATCACATGTTTTTAAAGTTTATTCACATGTGAAACGTTATAGAAGTTCATGTTGTAGAAATTTTTTTTCCAAAAACTTATATATAGCTGTTTGTTCACATGTGAACAGAAATGCGAACAAATTCATTTAAAGTGAACAAAAGGCAATTTTGAAGGTTTTGAAAAAAAAAATTCTTGTACAACATGAACTTTTATAGATTTCACATGTGAATGAACTTTTAATAACATGTGATCCAATACATAATTTAGGAGTTCTCACGGTTCTTAAAAAAAAAAGTTCCATAACTACAATACAAGTACTTGAATGGATCCTCATTAAGAAAAATAGACTTGTATTATTTATTATAATTGTACAACACTCACAAATTATTCATTGCCTCTTGTACTTTGGTAACTACAATACAATTACTTTAAGTTATAAGTAGCTAACATGCATTTGTTAATAAAATGCTATTTAAGTAAAGTTATAATTAGACAAGTATATTATAAAGATTTTAGCTAATATATCTATTTATGTTGGGATTGCAAAATGTTGGTGTGAAATGACAAAAATGCCACTAGCCTACTACTACTAGTCTACTACCACTACCTACTATGCTTGCTTAGCACAAAAAAGCTTTTAGCTTCCATTTGCAGGCTTGTAGATTCTTTACTTCACAAACTTCTTGCATCTCTCTCATGGGTCCACTTCTCATTGTCCAACTTACTTCCCCATTGCAAATTCTTTAATCACCATCGAATTTACAAGATTACCCTTACCCAACTTAGCCCAAAAACTTTAACTACAAGTGTGACACTTGTCATGCTTTCATTGGTTGCCGTGAAGAAAACTTTAAGATAGTTACTATGAGATCATGTCAAAATTAAGAATTTTAGTGAAATAATTATAAATCATGAGACCATTACTTTGTATATGGCCAATGTGTGTCAATATCAACCATTGGATTAGTATTTGGCATAAGATGATATGTGTACTTATTAGCTGACTTACATGTTGCTTTTGCCTCTTCTTATTTATTTATCCTTGTTCATGCATGGATTTCTCCTTCTTCTTCCAAATATAGTTTCTTCATCTCTGTTTCTATATATATATATAGATAAAAGTTGTGCTTATTCATTGTCATCATTAGCAAGAAAGGTAACCAACCAACCCCATTAATTCTTTTCAGAGTTTTTGAATATTTTTTTTTGGTTTTGTGCTTCAATTCTTGACTACTATTTACTAGTTGAGTGTAGCTTAATTTTTTAGTTCTTGTTTTTTACATTTACCATGGTTAGATCTTGTTGTTGCTAAATAACCAAATACAATCTCTTGTTTATTGGTCCATTTAGATTGCAAGAATACTAAAAAGTCATTAAAGATTTGAGATTTTTATGTTGTTTCTTGATGTTGGTTTGTCTCAATTTTTGATATATATATATACTGCCCCTCCAAAACTTTGAGATGTTAGTGTAAATTTTAGTAGATATAGTTATAATTAGTATATATATATATGTTGAAATTCTATATTTAGTGAACAACAAATGCAATCTGAGATTATCCTTCTGAGTTCTTGATCTGGTTTTGTTACTCACTTTGCAAAAAGATTGAAGATTTAATCTTTTGATCATGATTCATGATCTGGGTAGTTTTTAATTCTTAGTATTTGATTATCCTTCTCTGTTTTTGGATTACTTTAGCTTTCAATCTGATACAAAGTTTTGACCTTTTCTATGTTAAGAATGTTGAATCCGAATTCGGTCGAAAAAAGTGATCAAGAAATGATGAAACATATGTGTAGGTTGTGCAACAAGAGTTTCCCTTGTGGTAGATCTTTGGGAGGTCACATGAGGTCTCACTTGATCAACTCAAGCGATCACCATGATCAGAAGACCAAGATCTCATCTATAAACAATAATGGCGAAAACTTGGTTGATAATAACAACACAGAAGTCATCAATGGCTCTTCGAATTCGAATGAATTGGGATATGAACTTAGAAAAGATCCGAAAAAGACTCTCAAAGCAGTTATCAATGGGTGTTCGAGTTCAATTGATTTTGTTGTTCTTGATAAAATTTGCAAGGAATGTGGAAAAGGTTTTCAATCTTGGAAAGCTTTATTTGGACATATGAAATGTCACTCTGATAAAGTCTCAAACAACAAAGCTGCAATTTCGAATCAAGATTCTAGGATTATTCAATCGGGCAATGAGAATTCAGGTGTAAAAATCCGTCGAACGAAGAAATCAAGATCGAGAAATGGAGCAACTAAGAAGTCCATAGTCACTTGTGCTACAACTCTAACTGACACCACTCCCACAGCGACGACAACAGCTTCATCGTCCGTTTCCATGAGTGCTAATCATGCTTCAACAAGTGTTGTTTCCGATATTGATCAAGATCAAGAAGCAGAGATTGCTATGTGTTTGATCATGCTTTCTAGAGATGGTGGAAAATGGGATAAAAAGCTACTCAGAAATAGTGGTTGTAGAATGAAAAAGATAGCAGAAACTGAAGTTGGTTTCGATTCTCGTGGAGCATCAGGAAAAAGACTAATCAACGGAGACGAAATAGACGATCAAATGAAGAGAAAGTTTGATTGTATGACTTGCAACAAGAGTTTTCATTCTTACCAAGCACTTGGTGGCCATAAAGCAAGTCACAAGAAATCAAAGGGATGTTTAGATTCTAAAGCCGACGACGAAAACATGAATAAACGCGAACCGGTGTTAGATCATGCCCATATGACTAATGGGTATCGCGAAGAAACATCTGAAAGTCATCAACCACCATCAAGTTTCAACCTTGGTAGTTCTATCAAGAACACAATGGTGTTAGGAGCTCATGAGTGTTCAATTTGCTCAAGAATTTTCTCATCAGGACAAGCTTTAGGAGGTCACAAGAAATCACATTTGATAGCTGAGGCTAAACTGAATCAACAAAACCAGAATTTGATCGAGAAGTTTGATAAGCCCGTTCATGAGATTCGAGGTTTTCTTGATCTAAACATGCCACCTGATGATCATGTCGACGATGAAGATGCAATGATAACGAACACAAGTACGACAGGGACAGGGTATAATCCATGGTACTATAACCATGAATCAGCACTACTTGGGTTGCTTTCAACAAGCTAGTTTGATCCTACCCGAAACGTACACAATTCATTGATTCTTTTACATATTTGATGTCATTTTCTGCTTTAACAAACATTTTAAAGTAGGCAACACACAATTTGTCACAGGTTTTTTTTTTTTTTTTTTTTAACATACATTGTTTAATTTTATTATTCAAGATTATTAGTTTGGTGAACTACCAAAGATCAGTACTTAAAGACAAATGTTTACCCACATTGAGGCCTGCAAGTCTGCAACACCTTTAAGTCCTTATATCAGATATGCACAATTAGTGTTGGGCTGTCCTAGAGTCTTAAAGCGAAGCCCGTTCCCTTTACGACCGGTTCTAAGATCGATTAGGACCATAGCTTGCAATTCACTCTTGCTATCTGCCACAAGCCCGGTTAGCTGCCAAACGATGCGACATGCAATGGATTGACTGAGGGGGTGTCTGGGTAATCTTATTGCTGCAGCTTCTAGCTTGCCTTTTTCAAAAAGCCCAAAATATTTCACTCAAGTTTATTAGCTTACTAGTATAGACTGTATAGTATTATGGTCTCGTGTGACACACAGGTAGTTTAGGTAACAGTTTAAAGATAATACTACAAGTAACTTTATAGTTTATAATAAGGGGTGTTTGAGATTGTGTTTTCAAAAAAGATTTTGTGTTTTTAAACTTTGTTTTGAAAAATCATGTCTCAGCCTGTATTTTTCAAAATTGCATTTTTATTTATATGAATACGAAAGGAAAAAAAAAAAGCAAAAATCAGATAATCTTTTCAAAACGCAATCCAAAACACCCCTTACAAAAAGTTAAAGATTGATTCCTTATTAACATAAATTTATGTGTGATTAAAAAATAAATAAGTGTTACTATGGTAAACGTTGTTTATTATGAATTTATGAGACTTATGTTTTTCAGCATGTGCTTTCGAAATTCGAATATTCTAACTAAGCCCACTTCTGCACAAACTTGGGCCAAATGAAACTCTACCTAAGAAGCCTGGCCCAACTTCTAATATCAAAAGAGTATTGGCAATGCTTAGAGCATTCTCACCAATACTATATATTTGATGAAAACAAATAGATGTTTATAATGTATATATCTATAATACCTTATAATAATTTCTCGCCCCCCATTTTGAAATGTTGAAATTTTCGATATGAGAAATACTCAGTTTACTCTTACACTTACCATGTATATACCCTTATTCAAATTCAATCTCATTAATGTCACACGGTTACTAAATATAACCGTCTCTTAAATTATGATTCAAAATATAATTGTTATGCATGCAAAAACTTCGTAAACTATTCATCATGAGTGTAAACAGAAATCAATGAGTACTGATAATTCAGTCAAACATATATGTTCCAAATTTGAACTAATCTTTTTGAATATATGGATAATCAAAATTAAAATTCTAACTAGCAATTTTTAATTTTTTTTACGTTTCTCAAGCGCATTATAAACCGTCATTTATTATTTTAATTTACTTTAAATAGTTTATGATTTTGGATCTTATGAAAGCCATAAGCTCCTAAAACTTTTGGTAACCAAATAAAGCTTACGAGCTTGAGCTTTTTTCTTTATTTATTTATTATTATTTTTTTTTGGGAACGACACGAGCTTGAGCTTATGAAAATAATAAGTTCATGCGCTCCCAGAAGCTCCTATAAGGAGTGCGCCAAATACACCCAAAATGCCCAAAATCTTTATGAGGGAAAGACACATGCATTTGTGATAAATAAGTTAGATTTTTTTTGTAACATGAGGTGAAATAAAGTTTCACAATCATGAATTAATAGGACGATCCCAAATTGCTTCTTCAACTGTTTTGAAATCTCTTGTTTTGACCAACGAACTCTACATTGCAAACATATTAAAGCAAAATACCAACACATAAACCATCAAATAAGTTAACCATCAAGTTTTTATACATCACTACAAGGTCTTATTGTTGTGTATTCACATAGACGACTACAAACAATAATAACCTAAAACAGTAACGAATCTAGGAATAAAGCTAAGGCGGGTCCTTGAGTTACTTGAGACGACAAAAACACGGATTTAACGAGTTTTCTTCATCTCTAATAATTTTCTTGTTTTCCCTTTGTGATCATATAAATTAACTGATTTCATTCTTTTGTTAAACATGTTTTAGCCGCCACATCTCAATTATTCTTCCTTCTGTTTACTTTTCATCTATATTCCTATCATTTCATTATTTTAGATTTTTAGTAGCATTTGTTGAAGATCTGGCAGATTGTTTTGGTTTGCTTGCTTTAAGTGTTATTCTTTCTCTTTTATAAAAAAGAAAGAAAGAAAAATATATGTTATTATTATTTTTTCTTTTCTATTTGGGTCAAATTATGTTTAGGTTATTTCTTTCCTAGATCTCTTGCTTTATATTTTTCTCTTTCATAAAAAAAAGCATCTACAAGATTCAAGATGAAACAAAACAAGATCAAGACATTGCAAGATTCATGTTTTATGGTCTTTTAGCGTCAACAAGATTCGTTGAAACATGTACGCATGTGGTATATTACATAACATGGTTGTCGGAGATTCAAGAAACAAAGCTCGCTCGACGAAGACTATCTTTCCGAACCACGCAACTTACCTTAACGAACTTTCCAAGAGTGATGTGCGATCTACGAATGGACCAACAAGGAACTTCGTGACCGACACATGCATCATGGTCTATTTCATGATCTTGTCGGGCATATTTGGCGCCTTCCGTGATCAAGACTTTTTTTTTATTACGTGTAATGTTTTTTATTTAACGAATGTAATATTTTTATCTTTATTAATGAAGTGTTTTTTTATTCTTAATAGAGTTAAATGCAGGAATGGTTCATGTCGTTTGTTCATTTTTGCAACTTGAGTTCCTTTTCAGGTTCACTAGCAATGAGGTTCCCTAAATCAAAAACTTTTGTAACCATGGTCCAAATTTGGATGACTCGTCAATTTCCATCCGTTAAAAAACAAGACCATTTTTGCAACTTTTTCATTTTATTTATTTATATTCATTTTTTTTGTTTTGTTTTATTCTCCCAAAAACATTATCACATGAAAGTCATAAATCAAATACAAATCAAATCTTGGATATATATATATACACACATATATATAC
>JAOXNX010000019.1:24864195-24874614 GCA_028566075.1 Solidago caesia
TAACAATTTTTTGTGTCTATATATAAACATACACATGCATATAAATAAATAAATAAATGGATACATTCTTGCTCTGGTATCCTACCAATCTAATTAGGTAATGTGATTGATCAGCATGGATTTCGAATCCTCATTCTTGCTTCTGGCCTAACCCAAGGTGAAATAGTGATTAATTACATTGGATGTTCAAATTATCATAAAGAATGGGGGAGAAAAAAAAATATTTTGTTAATTATTGGTTATATTTATATTTTTTAATTATTGGTTATATTACAATTGGTTTTCTAAAGTGCAGGTTATTTAGTAGATTATAAACCACTTTTTTTTCTTTATTATTGGATATTTTTGATGTTTGTGACAAACTCTACAAACACTCGCTTTTAGTTTATGTTCACAACCGACAATTCCAACCAAATTGATCACAAACTTGCTACAAACCAAGAATCAATTAATTGGGGTGTGTATGGGAAAAGCTTATGATGGATTCATATTATGTGTTAAATACTTTCCAAACTTATTATAGTTTGTCACTATATATCCATATTTATTTTTAAAGAAGTATTAAATAGTTTCCAAACTTATTTCAACCAATCATAACACAAAGAATACAACTTTTAACCAATAAGAATCAAGATAATTCATAATATTTTCTCTTAGCTCCATGGGCCATATATATATATATAATTAGTTCGGTGAAAATAATAGTTATATTATCATAAATAACAATATTGATATCATTGATACGTTAACAACACTTAAGCCTAAATTATAACAATTAATTCATAAATACTGAAGTCAAATTCAAATCAATAAAATAATGATAAAATGTAATTTAATAAAAAAGATATATTTAAGTGAAACAATACAACCGTTTTTTATTTATTTATCAATATACAAAAACAATTCATTATTTTGACAAACTAACAATAAATAAAAAATAAAAATCTAACTTTATTTAAGTGAAACAATTCATTTTTTTTTATTATTATTCTAGCTAAAAAATCTCCCCCAAAATTGATAATAATGCCTTATTTCACAAAAAATAAAATCTAATTTTATTTCAATAATATAAAAACAACTTTATATTTTTAAATAAACACAAGTATGACATTTAACTTATCAGTTTGACTATTAATTTATAAAAAGAATTAACTTATTAGTTTATAACAATTTATTAATGACTTGCGATCAACTTTGAGAAATTAGCATTAACATGTTCAAGTGATGTATTTGATTTTTGTTTGTTGTAATCTTATTACACACATTACATAACTACATCTAAATTGATAAATTGACTACACATATATTGAAATTGTATTCACGATGACTTTAAATTTACTTTTTAAAAATATTAAAATTATCGGTACATAAATACTGGTTAAATTTGTTATAAATAAAACTAAAGATTTATAATACATAATCTTTTAAACATAAACAAACTCGTCAATAGTACTTATTAGTCAATTTGTAATTTTTAAATCATTATCATACACTGGGTCTAAATATAATTTTATAAATAGTCATAAAAACCTTAATTTGTTTATTTGTTTGATAACTCGACCATCTTTAATTTACACATTATATTAATGTAAAAAATGAATGTACAAAAAACATAATTACATGAAAAGTTTTGTTTTATTAAAAATGTAAATTGAAAGGACCTCTTTTTTTTTTTAACGGATTGGTACCTACACAGTCATCCTATAAGGTTTTAAATGCACCGATGTAAGTTCACCTAAAGAAATACCACCATATAGAGTTGAGACGATTCGGTCTGAGAAGAGGATTGAATATGCGCCAATTATTTAGCATTCACTTAAGCGGTTAGTTTTGTTTTATTATATACATTAAATAAGGGTTCTTTTATTTCCACCTCATTTTTCTTATATACACACCCTTTAATATACAATAAATAATGCATAATGTATAACTGTTTATTACACATTGAAGGGTGCATTCTGGAAAATAATATGAAAATAAATATCCACTTAAATAACTTTAATCTATTCAAAAGTACATGATGTGATAACTTGATATAACGTAAGTATATATTTATGAAAAATAAGACAATGAGTGTTTCTTTTGTCTCAGTCTCTAATTCGCATAATTTTTATTTTATCCTTTTTATAATTTTTTCAGTTAAAACTTCAAAATGAATATAGAATGTATAGTCTTGTTTTATTTCTAGACTTATAATTGTATTTTTTTGGCTATTAGAGCCTTACTAGTAGTTAGTTATTTTATTTAGAGTAATATATTTTACTGTTCAAAAGAAAAAGAGAAATAGATTTTATTGTAATTAAAACTAAGTAATGTTAGAGTTAACCCAGTTGGCAGAGGGTTTTGTCTCTTGGGGAATAAGTCCATAAATTAATTAATTTGAAAGCCGTATTTAAGATTATTTAAAAGTACTAGTAAAATACGAGCCAGTTAAAAGAAAAAGAAAAAGTTTGTAACAAATTTGATGAGAGTTCGAACATTATTATTGCTCACCAAATTTACTGATTTAGCGTAAATATTGAATAGTCTTTTTTAATCTAAACTAATTAATTATAACAGTATAGCTACAACTTTAATGTTAACTTTAAAAATGTTTTGTAAAGCCTATAAAAAATGTATTGCTAGTTTCTTGTAACTTGATTGAAACTATGCATAAAATATTGTTGTTATTTATGTAAGAATTTTCCTGTCTAATTGAAAAGTTACTGTACTATTTTAACGAGGCTTGACATATTAATATCTCTATGGTTCTTGCTAAAAGGGTAAGAAAATCTTAAATTATATTCTCTTAAAATTCTTATCCAATTTATCTAGATGCCATCTAAAAATTGAGCAGTGCAAATATTTTAAGCCAAAGAAAGTAGTACTCCGTTTGTCGTTGACAAAGATCGAGTAACTCATTCTGTTTTGACTTCTATTTGAACAATATTTTAATTTTATTACATATTAATCTAGTTATTACAATAGTAGTTGCTAACATATTTTGGAGGTAAACCCGCGGTAAATGTCCATTTGATTATGCTATATATATTTGTACTAAGAGATGTGGTCGTAATTAAACTTTCTAGTCCTCCATATATGAGTAAATGCAACATTCTTTTACGAAAAAAAAAGTTGATAACGTTGATCTATAGAAAAGTTTTATAAGTATTTATCAAATTTAAACATCAATATTTTATCTATGAACAAAGTTTATTATCAATCCTCAACAAAGCGTTATTCTGTGTTATAAAAAAAAGAAAAAAAAAAAAGAAAAAAAAGGAGGTTTATTACTTCATACAAGTTACCTTTTTTCCAATGTTAATATCAATTTAAACACAACATACTAACGTGGCACGTCTATAACAAGGTTCGCTAGATCTTGATTAAGATCTTAGGATCGAATCTATGATGTAAGATGGCGGGATCGTTGTTAGGATCAATTGTAAGATCAGTCACTGATCCCATCTTACAGCTAGGCCGTAATGAAAATTTTTCGTTTTCTAACTACAAAATATACTAACTGGCCTTGCTCTTTTATCTTTTGCGAAATGCAAGACCTCGATCATAAAACTGCGTTACTATAGCTGGCCTCAAAGATGCAAAATCAGACCAAAGAAAGCTACAATATATATCAAAATACGAATGTCACTCATTACACGACCCCTCATTCTTTTTACCTACACTTTTTTCTCTCACGTCAACATCACCTTCTTACCACTACCACTTTATCTTTTTCGATCCCCTTAACCCTTTACTTTCAAATTTAATATCCCACAATATACTCCACTTTAATTATATTCAATCAAGAAAAAAGAAAATAAATAATATAAAAAGAAAAATGGATCCTACTTTTCATCTTTTCAATTGATCCTAACAACGATCGCTGCACCCTCTTTTAACTGCATCACCCTATCCCCTTTAACCCTTTACCCCTTTCACAGTTTCACCTTCTCCTTTCACTTACCTTTCCATCTATCTTTACAAATGGTTTTAGTATAGGAAAATGATAAATGTACCACACAAAATAATAAATGTAACACAATGTACAATTCTTACATCATACTATACAAATATATGATACGCAATCGTGATAGATTCATTTATTGTTGTGATACCAATAGTATATCAACATAATTAATTAATTGACCATAAAATAATATTGATATATATTCGATGCAAATATATATAATATATATTGAAATGATACTAACAACGTAACACTAGTACATAGGAATGAATAGAGATAATTAAAAAACTTCTATTTTTTTACAAAATTAACGATTAATACATACTATAAGCTACGGTACTGTACTCTATAAGCATAATCTTTTTCCAATATTCATCATCTTAGGCTATCTATAGATTCTTACAGATCTAAAAAAACGATGGTTGAGAGAGAAAAATCGGGGGCAGGATAGAAAAAAGACGATCATGAGTGGATTAGGGTTTCTCCAAGAAGAAAACAAAAACAAGATCAAGATGGTGCCCATGCCGACCCAATAACAAAGTTCTTTGTGGCCAACATCCCAGACGGTTGTAGGCCTTGGGATTTGGCCTATGTGTTGAAGGGATTTGGCGTTCTTTCTGGGGTTTTCATTGCAAATAAAAGGAATAAGGAGGGGGTAATTTGGTTTTGTTAGTTTTAAGGGTGTTAAGGATCCAAAAGGGATGGAGAAGTACATGCAGAATGTGAAGATAGGGAAGTGGACGCTAAAGATCAATATTGCGTGGTATGCCAAAGAGAATGGTGTTCCAGACAATTCGGCCTCCAAAAAACCCTAACTCGAATCCTTTTGTTTCTAGGGTTTTCGATAAGGCGGCTACGAATGGTCCTATTATGTCGCACCTCTTATATGCGGATGGTTGTACTTTGGTGGGAAAATGGTCGGTTGAAAATATTAAAAAGGTTGCCAGAATTTTAAGGGTGTTTTTCTTATGCTCCGGTCTTAAGATAAATCTTGGAAAATCTAATCTTTATGGCGTGGGTGTAGAGGATGTCGAGGTTAAACATATGGCCGAGTTGGTTTCATGTAAAGAAGGTGTTTTGCCATTTAACCATCTTGGTATTCGGATAGGTGGTAACATGAATAGAATTTCAAGTTGGGATTTTTTGTTTGATATTTTTGAGTCTCGACTAGCTAGGTGGAAGGTTAATTGCTTGTCGATTAGAGGGAGGGTTACCTTCATCAAAGCCGTCTTAGAAAGTCTACCTACATATTACTTTTCATTATCTAAAGTGCCCGAGTCAGTGGTTAATGGGATGGAATCGATTATTAGAAGGTTTTTGTGGGGTGGGTCGGAAGATAAAAGAACAATTAGTTGGGTTTCGTGGGAACGAGTTGCTTCTCCTATTAAAGATGGCGGTTTGGGGATCACAAGATTAAAAGATTCAAATGTGGCAATGCTTTGTAAATGAGTTTGGAGGTATAGGAACGAGTCTGGTGCTTTATGGAGAAAGGTTATTGATGCGCTTCATGGTTACAACAAGGGCTGGTTTTCTGTCCCGGTTAATAAGTCATTGTCGGGGGTTTGGAAATCGATTGTCGGAACAGTGGATAAGTACAAAGTGGCCGGGATAAGTCTTATGGGTATGTTTAAAGGCGTGTGTGGCAAGGGTGACTATATTCGGTTTTAGTTGGATCCATGGATCATCGAGACGTGCTTAAAGGATGCTTTCCCTTTACTATTTAGAATGGAAAAAGATAAAAAAAAATGCTTTGTAAAAGATAGTTTTTGTCCTGAATCTAAGAGATTTCTTGGATGTCCCGATTAGTACTCGAGCCCTCTTGATTGTGAATTGTTGGACGAATGGGACAGGTTTCGCGCCATCCTTGAAGGGGTGCGGTTAACTGACTCAAACCATAGATGGGTTTGGTTGGGCGACAATTAGAAGGAATTTTCGGTCAAGAGTGTCATAGAGTGCTTAAGAAGTGGTATTGATTATAGCCAGAGGTATGTATTTAAATGGGTGAAGTGGGTGCCAAAAAAATGCAATATTTTCATGTGGCGTGCTACTCTTGATCGTTTAACCACGAATAAAGCTCTTTTGGTACGTAATTGTAATTTTGGGTCTATTCTTTGCGGTTTGTGCGAGTTGTGGGACGAAACCATCGACCATATCTTACGCTTTTGTGATTTTGCTAATGCTGTGTGGGGAATGGTCGGTTCATGGTGTAAGGTGGGGATGTTCATTGTTTCTTCAATCAAGGATCTTATCGAACTGAGCAACAAGGTAGGGTTGGAGAAGAAGTCAAGAAAGGTCTTCAAATGTATCATCTTTGTTTCTTGTTGGTGTATTTGGAAGGCTAAGAACGAGAAGGTTTTTGATCAAGCTTTGGTTACAAGTGATTCGGTATTTCATGAGATTAAGGTTATAGGTTTTTTATGGTATAAAAGTAGGTTGAAACAAGGTAGTATTAGTTGAGAGGATTGGATTAACTTTAATGTAAGCTAAATTTTATACCATTAAAGCTATTCCGTAATTACAGAATAGTATGATATATGTGAATAATACATACTTGTAAAAAAAAAGAAGGTATATCACAAAATTATTATTTGCAAATTCAGAATGACCATTTCAATTTTACTGGTTTTACCAAAAACATGTTTAAACGAATGTAGTAAAAGTAAAATAAGAAAATAATAGAAGAATAGAAGTGATCGAATTACGAGGAAAGAACCCTAGTTTTTGGATGTAGAATATTTTAAAAGCACGCAATTATTAAAAAGAAAATAATAAAAATAAATTTTAACCTATACATCTCAATATAAATAAAGAAACTTGTATTGGCCACCTATGTGGTCTATATGAGCGACTGAGCGTAAGTCCATTAATCGACATGCCACCTCAACCACAACCATCGTTATCAACACCACATGCATCACCGCCTCCGCCGCACAACATCGCCACCAAATAATTGATCATATGTTAAAAAAATGTTAAAAAATTTCCAATGTTTTTGTTATTTGTCTTAATACAACTTGTAATAAACTACTAATCCATTATTGTTTGAATGTCTTATGGGTGTTCGTAAAGTGGTTTTAATATAGTCACTTTTTAGACCTAACATGCAAAGAATGAGATAATAACAAATTTATTATAATTTGATTTTTAAATATGACTTATTTAATTTCATATGATATTTAATGTTATTATTAGCGCTCAGCGCTAAGCTTGAGTTAGTTTGGGTCCGTTTTGACCTAAAATCGAAACCCAAACCGTTGTTCAGTTTTTCATTTTCTGAAACTGATTGGTTGGATTTTGGTTCGGTTCGGTTTGTCGGTTTTCATTTTGGTTTTGGTTTTTTTTTAAATTTTAATTTTTAACACCTTTAGCTTATTAAGATATAAATAACTAGATTAAACCCGTACGTTGTACGGGTTAAGTAAAAATCCTTATCAAATATTTTTTAAATAAGATAATGAGGTAAAAACTAATAAGATTATAATTTTGTAGTTAAAATAAAGTATATAACTTTATTGGATGGGAGGGGAAAAAAAAATAACACATGACACCATCCATTTAATAACAAAAATATTAAAAAAACTCTTGAAATGAATATAAATAATTTTTTTCATTAATATCTAACTTCGACATAACAATATTTTTTAAATCTGCGTAGCTAAATAATAGTCATTAATAATTAATGTACCTGACATATAAATAAAGGGAATAAGCTAATTGATCAAACTTAATCGTTAAGTGACGTCTCAAAAAATATGATTGCTCATTGAGTCATTTATAACTATTCATTGTTTTAACTTTTAATAAAACTGAAAAGAAAATAAATTAAAATATTTCATGTGCATAACTTTGTAAGTATAACACTGCAAGAAGAAACTTATAAGCAAATTAATATATAAAAATAGTCCACCTTAATGTAAATAAAGAGGGGAAAATTAGATTCACAAAATTTATCATTTCATAATTAATAAACCTTAAGTTAAATCCATAGTTACGGAAGAAGTTTCCAAAGTTATACTAAGTGTCAAAAATTAAAGTTAGTTTATAGTAAATATGAATATTGTAAAGTTCAAATGAAAAAAAAAAAAACGTCAACTATATAAAGTTTGAATAGATTGAATTAAATGGAACAATTTTAATTCATAAAATAAATCCTTGAATAGATTGAATAAAAGGTAACAACCTTAATTCCTAAAATAACTCCTTAATTTGTGTGTTAACATATTTGAGTCAATATTAATAATTTAA
Organism: Solidago caesia; assembly: GCA_028566075.1. Lineage (NCBI taxonomy): Eukaryota > Viridiplantae > Streptophyta > Magnoliopsida > Asterales > Asteraceae > Solidago > Solidago caesia. The sequence continues at coordinate 24,872,390 of JAOXNX010000019.1, forward strand.
TTATTTATTTAATGATAATAAATTTTTATAAATCTACATGGCATAAAAAGACACTAAATATGATAAAGATGACAAGTAAACAAAAATCTTAGTTGTCAAAAAAAGAATAATGTCACATAAGACCTAAAATATCATCATTTAGTTATATATATATGTGATATATGTGTGTGATATTGTTGTTGTTGGCCAAATCTATTCTGATCTAATGTTGGCCGAGTTGGCCGGATTACTTCGACGTTGGTTGGTTTGGCAAAAAGGCCCATACCCGATGGGAAAATCCGAAACCCAACATTTTTGGGCCAGGTTCGGGTCTGGGTATGCGGATTTAAGGACAGGTATGGGCTTGGTTTTAATTTTTTTTGCGGGTTTCAGGTCCGAGGTCGGCTTTAGATGAAAACTTGCATTCCCAACCCGTATGCCCAAAACCCACTTCGAAGTCCGAACCCATATACCCGGCCCGTATATAATACATTACATAATCTTATTATTTCTATTTCCAATGGGTATTAAAAATTATGAAATGCTAATTGGGCTAACACGTGCTAGTTTTAAGAGAAATCACATAAATATTTGTAGTAAGTAAACAAATTTTTAAAAAATAAAAAAATAATATCAACGGATCCCCGATTACCCGTGGGAAACCTGCTACCCGACAGTTAGTAAGTAAACGGAGACCCGTCGGATCCGGGACGGGTTTGGGACTGGGATTTTGAATCGGGTCTGGTCAGGGATTACCTAAACCCGACCCATGCCTTTCCCGTTGTCATCCTTAGACGAGAGCGTGCCTATGGTTTCGTCGGTTTAATGTTGTTGTTATTGTTGTTGTTGTTGTGATACTATAGCATTTTTTATACCGTTTTCAGATGGGTTCTATAATATGAAAGGTAATTTGTATAAAAACTGTTTATTATTAGTAGGGTTTTGTTGGTTTCATCAACTATATTGTAACCGGTAACTCATAAAGAGAAGCAATTCAACAAGTAGACACGATATATGTGTATATATATGTATGTATGTATATCGTATGAGGTAGCATTTGGGCCATAAGATCAATGCATGAGATGATCTAACAGATCAAATGACATGATGATCGACAATTTTTTCTTTATTCAATAATAATCTTCACTTTTTTCTTCAAGTAAGTTCAAACAATTTTCACTTTTTCAGTCAAGTTCAGTGGGTAATCTCTAGTTATTTTTAGCAACGATGAAGTTTTTCTCGTTCAACGTAAGTGAAGGAATCTTCATTAAAACTGGGCAGGTACCTTCAATTGAAGAAAGTGTTCATGTCGCTAAACTTCAAGAACAGAAACGCAGATTGCATCTCCATGGGAAAAAATCCATATTTTTTTCTCCCCTCCCCTTCCTTGCGTCACCTCCCTTGAGGGTCAACTTTGTTTGACCCATGGTCAAATGGGTTGGCCCAAGGTGCGTTGGTGCCTGACCCGATTTCAACCTGCTTTCCGGTTTGACTCACTCGTCATTTTTAATCTATTTTTGGCCGGTTTTTAATCATAAAATGAAGTTCAACTAGTTCCTCAACATTTTTCGTGTGTGACCCTAAAGATTCATAGATAAATGGTCGTATACTTATATTGGGATATCCTCACTATTTCATCGGCTTCTCTGATTGCGAAGTAACCCGAATAATTTACATTGATTTATTCATTGATATAACGTGATTATTCTTCATTTTTACTAAAACCAAAAAGCTAAAATTTATATTTAAGTTTTTTTTACAGGTGAGTTAAAAAAATTTTTACTGAAAATCGGTGGGTGAAATTTTTAGAGTGAAGTTTTTGTTTCTCGTTCAGTTTTATCGAAGAATTCTTCAATTGAAGATTTAATTTATTCAATCTTTAGATGATGACTCTTTACTAATGGTAAAGTTTTGATCTTATTCAGATTAAATTAAAAAATTTTAAAAATGAAGATTGCTTCATTGAAGCTGGCGAAAAATATTTGAATCAAGAAAGAGTGAAGTTTATTTTATAATATGTTAAGCTAAGATAAACGAAAATTAAAGTATATGTTATACAAACTTTTGGTATTACAATGACAGGTACTTAATTCATTTCCCTTTTATCAACTAGATACTATGTTCAAAAAAAAAAAAAAAGATACTACGATGTTGATGCCCACTTTTAGGGGGCAGTTATTGCGAGAACCAATAAAATGTCGAGAACTGCGAGAACTAATTGTACACATGTGTAAGTCGTGTAAGGT
>JAOXNX010000019.1:24879739-24891174 GCA_028566075.1 Solidago caesia
GAGTATTAATATTGTCATTGACTAATTAAGAAGTCAAAGATAAAATCATTAATATAATCTAATGGCTATAAATCAAAATTGGAACCCATCCAAGGGTTCTGTTTTTTAGTATTGAATTTATCATGCTCTTATATATATATTGGTAGATATTGATTACGAGTATTTTTTGTATTTGTAAGTTAGTTTTAAGTTTTGACTTTTGAGTATATAATATGTTTATTTATAATTTTGTTATTGTGTGTATATATATATATATATCAAATACATTCATGTCCATGAAGTTTATGATGAACAACTTTATCTTATTTTACCCTTTTTAATTATATTTAAAAGTAAAAAAACTTTCAAATTATCTCAACCGTTATCTAAATGATCTATGGACCAAATATATGTACTCTGATACACCTTAAATTTGAACTGTGAGACGTTGCTTAAGTTGTATTATGATGCAACTTAAAAAACTTATCAATTTTCGGAAACTTTTCACAGGAACTTTCATATATATACACCAGAGATGATTTTTGACGCATGTTAAATATATCAAGTAATGAGTTCACATGCATGAGACATATATAGCTTTTTGTTTCTCTTCAATCATAACTTACGACATCGTTCTATTTCAGTTTAGACAATAACAATTTCATTTTTAAAAGACATGTTCTTTTCTCTATTCTCAAGGCAATAACCAACAACCTTAAGCAATGAAACACACTTTAAAGGAGCGGAAAGGTTTGAATACTCTAAATCCACTAAAGTAAAGAAACATATATTGCCAGGCCAAAACCTCCTTTTCAATTCCTTCGTTATTATGACATCAAAACTTCTTATGTAAATATCTTAATTTCCCATGCAACATGAGTAGACACCAACGTGAAACACAATCTTACTTCCACCAAATCTAAACTCACGAATTAATTAAAAATAAGAAATGAAAAGGTAAAGATACCCATTTATATTAATATATACTATATACTGGATCTAGTTACACTACAGCCAGTAGGCAACGTAACTTTATGAGTCCGAACATAAATGATGTATTTTTAAATTTTAACACGACTAATGTGAACTTAATTAGAATATCTTCGATTGTAATTTTCACCTAGTGTTGGGCTATTTGAAAAGGTCGGAACAAAAAGATCTTTTCCAACACCTCAGTAACAACAAAAAATGTTATCCAAGACATTAATTCGTTCAACCGGTTATCTTTGGATCAAAAATCGATCTCCTCTTAAGAGCAATTCTTGGGTCGATTGGTGTAATTTTAATTTGTAATTCTCTATTTTTGACTTTTTGTATGTTGCTAGCTTCTTGCTAGTTTTATGAGTAATGAAAGTCTGTTGTTCGAAAAAAAAAGAATATCTCTTCAATTGTGGTTTGTAAAAATTTGTAAAATTACATATAACTTGATATGTTCACATGTGAATGAATTTATTCACATGTATCATTCACATATGAACATATCAAGTTATATCTAATTTTACATGTTTTTAATTTTTTTTTTGTTCTCATATGACTTTTCATGTGTGAATGAACTTAAAAAACATATGATCTAATACATAATTTAAAAGTTCTTACAGTTTTTATAAAAAAAATGTTCTGTAAAGAAGAGTTGTCCTTATATGTGTGTGTGTGTATGTGTGTGTGGTTATATCAAATGAAGAAGAAGATGATGTCATATATAATATATATATATATATATATATATATATAAATCATATGTATATTTATTTTATTAATATAATGTTTTATTTTATAAATGTGTTTTTTGAAATTTTGTGTTTGATTGTAAAAAATAAAAAATGTAAAATGATGAAGGAATTAATTAAGTAAAGAGATGTTGTTGGCAAAGATGTGTTAGTTTAGAAGTATTGATGTAACATTGAGGTGACAAAACTGATAAAGAAAATGAAGAAAGTATTATTAAGAATGGTCTAAATGTTAATACATTCGGAATTCAGAAAAATTCATCAAAAGTCATTTAAAATAACTAAAAAAGTCACGATAATGTCAGTAGATTGTTTAAATTAAATGTTTGCATATGTATCAATGTATGTATAAGAATAGTTGCAAGTAAAAGTGCAACTGATGGATTTTGAAAGGGGCTTTACTTAATTATGTGAGCTAGTAGTATTAGGATGACTTTATTTACAATTTATCAGTGTGTTCGGATGATTAATCAACCAAAAATCTAGTAGTTAAATTCAAGTTTTACTTGAACAATTGATATAATTATAGATTGTTGCATGTTTGTAGAATTTTAATATATATTAAAATTAATATATTAATAAGATTAAGATTAAAATTAAAATTAAAATAAAGAATTATTTTGAGACGTATCCGAAAACAAAATGTACCCAGAGAATGCACGTCATAAATTTCTATGGAACCCAACTAACTATTTCTAAAAACACATAACTTAAGAAAGCGATGACTAATGCATGCACAATTGCTTAACTAAACAAATAAATAAATCGGAATATATATAGTTAGTAAACTAATAACTAGGTTTGATCAATGACGGTAAGTAGCTGACCCTCATATATAAATAATCACGGGAGTAATCAATCTTCCCAAGCAACTGCGTCGGGAATCGCTAAATATAATTTTTTTTAACAACCAACGAATGAAGCCCGACTACCTGGGGTATCGCAATGGCGAAAGACGAATCTATACGCCAGTGAATCCAGACAGCGCTGGCTATCCCAAACCCACCATGTAGCCCCATTCGAAGAAAAACCCAATGAGGTCCCAACCAAGGTTTGAACCCCCGACCTTATGAGTATAACTTGGATGTCTCATCAGTCATCACTCTATTAGTGAGTCATTGGCGAATTGTTAAATAATATTAAATATGAAAAACCAATGTATCTTGAATTGATAAAAATTATATATACTTGATGCGTCCTTTAAAGCGTACAACATTTTGTATAGTGCAGCCATAGAAAAACTAGTGTGTAAACATTTTGGGGTGTACACTTGAATAAATTTTTTTAACATTTTGGTCGAAAATAGTTTTAACATACTCTGATTAGACGTGTACACTTGAATAAAAAAATTTCGTCATGCTGGAACTTTAACTAGGAAAAACCTATCCATTTATCTGTGTTAATGTGCAAGCATATTATGATTTCTTTTTTTCATTCCAAATGTTAGAATATATGACAATAATTATTTTAACTAAAAACATTTTGTAAGGCAAATTATAGAAAAAACTCAAAAAGTAAACATAATAATAACTCGATCTTCTACCTTATTTTTGTTTTATGCATTATTATATATTTGTTTGTTACACAATGTTTTTACTTTTTTCTATAATTTGCCTTACAAAATTTTTTTAGTTAAAGTAATTACTGTCATATATTCTAACATTATATCTATTAATATTAGCGAACGGGATGAATAATGTAGCAGGCTGGTAAGCTGGCTACCAACCTGCTGTCGGCTTTTTTTTTCTTTTCATTTTCGTTTCGTCGTAATCCGTTTGAGTTTTTTTTCTTGGTTTTATTCTTGCTTTCTTGCACCGTTTTTTTCTTTTTTATTATTTGTGGCCGTATTGTTCGTATATTGTCACTTCGCACCCAGTTTTGTCTTTTTCTTTTTTTTTGTTTGTTTTATTTTTGGTTTTTTCATATCTTTTTTTTTTGTTTTGTTTCTATTTTTACATAAACATAATGTTGTGGTTGTATTGTTGTTCATAATAAAAAAGAAAAGGACACTCACAGGTTAAACCTTCTAGTTTGTAATAAAAAGAAAAAAAATCATAATATGCTTGCACACTAATATATATGTTTTGTCTTTTCTAGCTTCCCATTATATTCTATTAAAAAAAAAGAAATTCTATTTATTTAAGAAACAACACAATTGTGTATTATTGTAGCATGCATTGTACCTGTTTTCCTTTTGCTATAGTCAACTATCGGGTTAGAGGGCTAAATAATAAATTTAGTTATTTTGTTGTATACATTGTACCTATTTTTCTTTAAATTTAGTTTATTTCACTTTTCAACATTTAAATTAAACAAATTTTGAATTGGCTAAAAATACTCAAGGTCGGTTGAGTTAGTGGATATACAAGATAAGATTGGGTGCATCAAAATAAGTTTGATTGTTTGAAAAAAATAAAAAGTTTTAATAATACATGTACTAGTACGTAATTTGAATATTGAGTAAAACACTAAAACAGTAACTCTTTAAGATGTATTTATGTTTTTAGTTTTTAGAAATATTTTGAATATAACAAAAGTTTTTTCTTTTTTTAAAGGCTAAATGTTTGCTATAGAAATATTGATCTCGTGTTTACTTGTTCTTGTATGGTTCATCTTTCAACAAAATGCTAGTTTAATTTAAGTAATACTAGCATGGTTGATGGTACCCGCGCAATTCGACGGCGGCGGTGGTGACGACTGGTGGTGATGGCGTCGTCGTCGAGTGTTGTAGGTTGATGTAAAATATAACTGATGTAAAAGGTGATAGTGGAGATATTTTAAAAGATAAATGACTGATAGTGTAAGTTAATTATTAAGGGTACTTTGGACAATTTACATGTCCCAAAATGTGTAACATTCAAAAGGGTTATAATCTATATCTATACTACTATATAAAAATTATACACCCCATGTTAAAAAGTTACACTATACGAAATGATCAATATACTCTCTCACCTATTTACATCATTTATCCCTTAACTTTAAAATACATTCACTACCCTCTTTACATCAATTACCTGCACAAACCGCCACCGCCGCCACCATCGCCACCACCACCAGTCGCCGCCACCACCACCGCCGTAGCATTGCGCGGGTACCACGCTAGTTTTTAATAAGTAGTATTGATATAAAAAAAAAAAGGAAACTTTGTAAAGAGTCTTTACTGCTTACGTTTGTTTCTGTTCTTGTTAACCATTTGAAAAACTAATGAGCCCAAATAGATTGACCCAAATTCATGCACTAGCAGCCCACGGTCTTCCAAAAGAATAAAAATACACTCCAGCCCATTAGTATTTTTTAAAGTTCTTTTAGACTAAAACTATAAAAGGAGAAAGTCTAGTCTAGTGACTCTAGTCAAGATATTAGTGGTAAATGTTCATTTTCAAATCAGAATTAAAATGAAAATCAAGGGACAAATCTCAGCACCATATTTCTCTTTATTTTTTCTTTCCCTTCTTCTTTTAAAATTTTTTTTTTTTTTTACCTTGTTTTCTTCATTTTTATTTTTTTTAATTCTTTTTAAACAAAACCCCACTCAAAATAAATAAATAATTTTTTTTCCAAAGGACGTAGCCCGTATGGTTAAGGACGGAGTTCGTTAGGTAGATCATCCCATCACCGATCACCCCTTATGACCTATCATCTCACCAACTACCCCTTATTAATACCCATGAGGGCTACGCCCGTACCGTATCATCATCCGAAACATTTTTTTTTGTTATGAGTTTTTATTATAAAAAAAATAAAAAGATTAATTTTTTTTTAAAAAAATTACAAAATGAAAAAAACAAAGTAAAAAATATAAAAGGGGAAGAAGAAGAGGGGGAAAATGTGTGGTTGAGATTTGTCCCTGGTTTCAATATTTTTTTAATTTTCATTTGATTACAACCCACAAACTAGTATTGTAGAGCGTAGTGACAGAAAAATTAGTATTATTATTATTATTATTATTTTGAGGAAGGAAAAACAAGTGACAATATTATAACTCAAAACAAGTGTTTGAGCATGAAATGACAGGCTCAGTGACAATGTGGGTTTAACCACGACAACCATCGCATCTCCTGAATATATAGTGCAAACTTAACAAGCTCTCAGCGAACCTAAGGTGGCGATGGCTATCTAGGATAGAAAAATGGTATTTTTCCGATATCCTAGAAGGATATAATGAATATGATTCGATTGTATCAAATCGAATGTATTATATGAGAGAGTGAGTATGATTCACTTATGTTTTGTGTTATGAGAAGTTAATGCACTTTACTTTATTCTTTGTCTGATGTGTGGTTAATGCATATCACTCTCTTGTTATGTGTGTAAAGTGAATGTGTGTATAGTATATTAAAGTGAATGTATTCACTTTTTATGTGTTATATGGGAGAATGATAATTCACTAGTCATGTGTATATCGTGAATTGAGGGGAATTCCCTGTTGTGGAAGTCTTCCATGTAGTGTAGTGGGGAGTATTTATAGTCAAGGTGGGTAAGTGGGTGTTTGTCCAACAACAGTTGTTATTCACTTCTTTGAAGCAATATAATACATACATAAATATGAGATGGGCCAAATGGGTTGTCTTGTCATGCCTTTGGGCCTTATTAACATGTATGTAACTACATACGTGATCAGAGACGTTGTGGGTTTTTTTGTGTGCAAAGTTAGTTTCGATTCAGACGTGTTGGAGGCAATTTTAACCAGAGATTTTTTGGACCTCCAACCCCCTCCTCATGAAAAATTCCTTTGAGATGAGAAACCCCAGACTCGAACCTGAGACCTAAGGGAAAACTCACTCCCGGGGCCCACATAGTGGATTTGGAAGATACCCCTGACCAACTCACCTAAATGAGTTGGTTAGAGACGTTGTGGGTTAATTTGACTTGAGAACATTATTTTACCTAATTATTAAGTTTTGTTAATAATCAATGTCATATTTAAAACTACTTAGGGCGAAAGTATGAAAATACACTGAAATTTAATATGATTTGAACCTTTTATATACAAATCGGTTGAAATCGTCACCCTTCAAAAAGATAAAGAGAGGTTTATGATTTATCCCATTTTAACCATATGGCACGATTCTGCTTAGCGCTCAACTAAACATATTCTGGTAATTTCTAGGCATTCGGGATACTTTAGGAGTAGGAGTAAGAATATTAGAATAATATAGTTTGCCGTTCAAATTAATAAAAAATAAAAAATAAAAATAAAATAAGAAAGATTCTGGTAATAACTTGAAAGAGAAAAACTAAAACGCAAAAGGTAAAATAGTAGCTGTTTAATAGACCAAGGAAACTAGGAAAGTCGTTAATGCTATGGGTAAAATCATGAGACCCAAAGAGCATCAAGACTTGTGCAGAAACAGGCCTAAAATTATGAAACTATATTGGGCCATGATTACCAGTACTTAAGACTAATGGACTTAGCTAGATACTTCTGTTTTGTTTCGATTAAGGTGGTCTTGATTCATTGTCAAATAAACATTTTTTCCTACTTTGAATGGAAAGTCTTCCACAAGATTGAAAAGCTCTGGAAAAGAGTTGAAGATTAATTAAGATTCCGCCATGTGAAATTAACTCTCTGTAAATCTTTTGGTAGTTGAAAATCGAAGATTTTTGTTTCGGATTCTTGATCATCGTTGCAAATTGAAACTCTAGAGGAGTTTTGATCAAACCTTAAAAGAGATTGCTAGGATGAAATCCCAATTATTGATTTAATTATACTCGCTGCATGTATCAGTAAGCACATCATTAAATGTTGATTCTCTAATCTATTAACAAAATAAGTTCAAGTAATTCAAAGAAGCACTTAATAAATGATCGACATGTCTCCATGAAGTGAATTCAACGAGCAAGCCGGTCAATTGATTAGAAAAGGACCACTCATGAATGGTTTGTGAGGTTTGACAAATGTATCGCCGATCCAACTCTCTAAAAAACACTTAGATATTTATGTGTCAGTATCTTATAGGCGAAAACCTTAAATTGCAATATGTGTAGCAAAAAGCTATTGCAAGAAAAGTACATTTATGATGTTAGAAATAACAACAAAAGAAGTTTTAACAGTTGTCTCGAGTCTCAAATACACAAAAAAAAGTTTTAACAGTTGTCTCGAGTCTCAAATACAACTTTTTTTTTAATGTGTAAATCAGACAAGTACATAAAAAACATTTAATTAAGGTTCTGTATATATATTTTTTCGGTGTAACACGTGTAAAACATTCCCAACTATCATAGGAATATGTGGACCATATGTAAAGGGAACCTAGTTATATTAATTTAAGTGAACCCACAACAATATTAAACGTCCCATTTCTTAATTGAAGAGTCAAATTGAAAGTCAGCCTTGCGACATTTTCAAACATGTCCGATAGATTGTCCAAAAAGTGGGATGAAATTGGATTCATTTAAGCTCTTGAACCCGACAACATGAGCTTGTTTGTTTTAATGTAAAAAAGCTAGTACAACATTTACAGCTAAACATTCATCAAAATTCCCAAAACATTGGATCAAACCCCAACTTTGACGTTTTTGAAGAATAAAGGTGCAAACCATTGACTGAAATTCCCAAGATTGCCTGCCATCTTCAACCCCATTAAACAATGAATTCTTAAGAAAAAGCAATTGAAGTTAGTTTATTACTAAAGCTTTAAAAGGTGAGAATATGTCTCTGTCTTTTCTATACACACACAGACACGCATACTCTCATAGTCATAGTCTCGATCGTACATCCACGTACTTGATCTTCAGACGTAGTCTACATATCATTCTAAGGATTTGCCTTCGCCGGCCATTAAAACTGCAAAAGTATTATTATTCATATCTTTTAAAAGACCATTTATAAAATTTAGGGTTTTGCTAAACAAAACCCTAAGGGCTGTACATAAGGTGCATTAAATAGTTGTACACTTACCATAAAATTCAGAGGGTGAACTTTTGATATAGAAAGTACAACTTTTTTATGCACGTTAAGTGCAACCTTAAGTGCTGCATTTAACATTTTCCATTAATTTATAAACTTAAATGTATAGTACAAAAAAAATTTACATTTGCCGTGGAAAATATATAAGGAATGATAACAACTTACAATGTAGAAAAAATTACAAGTGTGTAAAATTACATAACTTACATGTTTACAGTTACATTGTGAAAATCAATCTAATTTGTCGTGTAAAATTTCTTGACAAAAGGAAACGTAAATAATATGGATGTCACAAATTGACCTCTACACTTTTAAATGTACACGTAAGTTAAATTCGTGTTTGCTATTATAAGAGTAAACCTTTTATTAACCTAATTGGATTGGTTGGAACTGTACGTCGTCCATGTTCATCCAATTTTGTGTAATTATGTTTTATATATGCTTAATTACTTTCTTGCTCCGTGTCATTTAACTAAGAACTTTGTTATCATTAATTAATATAAAAGCTAGTTTCAACATTAAACAAAATATTTTTAAGAAATCATGAAGAAGTTAACCTAACCCTTCGAGCAATTAATTGACGAGAAGATAATATATAGGAAAATTTTACCTCAAGTAATTGACGAAAATTGTTACCAAACATAATTACATCGATAACCCTATATTGGCACTTGTTACAAGTTTGAAGTTACAACATAATTAACTTTAACTATAATAAATATGATAGAACCAAGCGGTTATTAATCTATACTCTTTTTTTTTAACAGAAAGTATTTAGATTTGTTAAAATTTATCATCGATCATGTTTAGAGTTTGCAACGCAAAAAGCCTATATATTATCATATATGGGGCCATGGGGGTTAATTCAAATATAGACACAATCACATGCTAATCAATTTATTTAGAGTTAAATTAACTGTGGCTAAACAAAATTAAGCTGTTAATTAGTCCCAATTAAGCACGCGTTGGCTTGAATAGCTGATAGATAGATAATTAATGATGGAAGAAGCTGTTAATTAGTCGCAAAACGTACTACGTATGTCTTATCCCAATTAAGCACCTTGCTAGTTTATTTAATATAATCATGAATGTTCAAAAAAAAAAAAAAAACTAAATGTTTACCGTAAATTAAATGGGATAAGACATACGTAGTACGTACAATATAGATAGGAAAGTTATTTACATAAAAGAACATACATGGACCAATTAACGGATACTCAACTATGTAAAATATTTACATGTTAATTAAGTTCCTGTTAAGATAATTAAGGAGTCATGAATTTCCAAAAATGTGTTCATAGATGTGGTACGTGCAAATATGAATCAGAAGAAGCAACACGAGATTGATACATTAATTTCTCCAAAACTTATATATATATATTCGATGTGTAAGTACATTTAAGCAAGGTCTAACATACATATATATATATATCTTACTCTCATTTTTGCTTTTTTGAAAATTGTTATGGTAATATATTGTAGGAAAAATAGTATTGATCATAAACAATATATGGTCATTACTAATTAAGATCATAATGCTCACTCAAACCCTAAAAGTCTAAAATCAATACATGTTTTATATATGATGCATAACTTCGATATTCATACCATATATTTGTATTCTCAGAGATGTTAACAGAAGAGAAATCGCTTACTCGATCGATCTTTCTCGTGAGTACTAGTACTATAACAGAAGTAACATGAAAACATGCCACTATCGATTTTAGTTGTGGCTAGGAGGGTGTGTCTTTGGTGGAGAATAGTCGAGATTAAAACCAGGTTGCTGATGTACCCGTTTGTTTTTCGGAGGAACTCGATACGTGACAAGCTTAGGGTGATGTTCATGATGATGACGTTGAACTAGTTCTTCTTTAACTTTCTTTACCTTTTCGTCTTTGATCGTCTCCTTGTTCTTTGATCCACAATCTGCTTGCTTGTGATCACTATCAACATTTAACTGATCCTTACTCTTTTCAGTCATTTTGAGGTTCAGATCGTCCGGAACTGTAAATGGATCGATTCCGAAACCCTATAAATAAACGTTTATAAATAAGGTTAGAAACTAACATACTTAAAATGAGAATCAAAAAGCAAGAAAGTGGTTACCAAGTCGATCAAACCGACCTTGATGGTTGAATGGCTGGGAAGTTTTGCTTTGTTATCCATGCTATGCTCATCAATGGTATTAAGATGTCTACCATTGCATTCAAGTGAAAGACAGAGAAGAAAAAGAAGAACAAATGATGATGATAGTAACATCCTTGACATTATTAAGTGAGAAAAGATATTTAATATCATCGATCTAGCAAGCAAACAAAATATACTTCTGTGTCGGTTACGTAGCTAGCCGAGGATGATGATTTTGGTGATACTTGTAGTATGATGAGAAATCAAAGCATTAAATGCGACATTGATGTATTAATGGTATATAAACTAAAAGATAGTTCGTTGTAGAAACAAGCAATGTATGGAGATGGAGATGAAAACGAATATATGAAATGGGTTAGCTAGCCTCCTTAGCTCCCAAATACTTGTAAGGGACCAATATATTATAATATATAAACTTTTCCCAACCAGCTGAAAAAGAGAGAGGATGGAGGGATATATGCATACATATATAAACATAGTTACATACATTTATATATGTGTTTTTTTTATCGTAAAACAAGTGTTATAATAAAACAAATATGATAAGATCTTGACCACTGGATCATTATTAAAATGAATAAAACTGATGTCACCAAAGGGTTGATAGCCCAACGGTACCAGCCACTAATGATGCCGGGCCCACTACAATTTGCCTCCGGTCAAACCAT
>JAOXNX010000019.1:24969541-24984478 GCA_028566075.1 Solidago caesia
TTTCCCCCTAACCGGTTAGGAACCGGTTAACCTAAAACCGGTCAAAATAAACCGGTTAACCGGTTAACCTATACACAATCCCAAAAGCCTTATTTTTCATTATTATCCGCACGAATATTAAAATCCTACGGTAGTTACCTTTGTACATGTATAATTAAAAAAATCAAAAATGATACTCGTCAGAGATTCTTCCAATTTTTTCTACCCCAATATTATATAACTCTATATACATCACAGCATCATCTAATCTATTCTACTCTACCTAACACCTTCACTCCCTAGTATATCAAAAGTAACAGATGATACATATATCCCTGTAAACACTATATCAAAAGTATAATATAGCAAGTATTCAATCATATTTATATATCGACCAGAGCAAGTATCAAACAAAGTAGTAACCTATATACATATATCCCTGTAAACACATACGCCACTCACCGGATGATGATGACGATGGGTTTCTGCTTTCTTTCTTTTCCTTTTCCGGTTAGATGACAATGACGATGACGATGGGTAATCAGATCGGAGACGGGAGCAAGCTTGATCGGAGATGGTGACGGGAGCAAACTTGATAGGAGATGGGTAATCAGATCGGAGACGAGAGCAAGCTTGATCGGAGATGGGTAATCAGATCGGAGAATCGGAGATGGGTCCTTTTTTCTCCTTTTCTTCTCATTCTTCGTATATAGATTTGCAGGTTAAGGTTTGTGGGTGTTGGGTTGTTGGTGAAGAAGATTCAAGGTTTTAAAAATTGGAACTGAAAATGAAGGCTTTGCTGCAACCGGTTAAAAAAATTAACTGGTATAGGTTAACCGACCGGTTAACCGGTTAGGAATAACCGAAATCGGTTCCACCAGTTAGAGTTTTAGACTTGATTAACCGGTTATTAACTGGTACCGGTTAATCGGTTTCGGTTAATTTTTTTTTTACTTTAACCGGTTTCGGTTAGTGCACAGTAATACCCGAACCGGTTAACCGGTTTTGACACCTCTAGCACATACTATACCAAACTTTGCGGACAATCAAATTAAAGAAGTATCACTTAATTGGTGGCAACGATAAAAATGGGGGAGGGGCACCACTATTCCACAAGTCGCTAAGGATTTTTACAATGAAACCCCATATCAACATCCACTCGATGATGAGAAGTATCTAAGGCCTCTCCCTCTGTCATTTTCCCCTCATCTTCACTGTTACATCAGCTTTCTTTCTCCAAGACATACCCAGAAACTACCCCCTCCTTATCATACCCTTATTTTCACCTCATCCTCAATAAAAAAAAAATTAAATCATACATGCATACACTTAAATGGGCCCTCCAAAAGTTCGTCCAACCATTTCATTTTTACACCGAGCAAAGATGATGACGAGGCACGCCAAAGCGGTGCCTATAGCGGCGTACGCGCCGAGCATAATACCGAAGCCATGCCGACTCCATAGGGAGCGGCCTAAGTGGTCTCAGGAAGCAGACGACCCGCACATGGTCCTGATTGTGTGGGTGAATACTAAATCATGACATGTACAAAATATATCACTATTGTGCGACACGAAACAGCTGGATGGAAAGCTAGGGAGACAAAGGATCGAGCAAGATCTGGTTTCGAATGTTTAATGAAATGATTGTGTCATCTTTATATTATTTTATATATATATATATATATATATATATATATATAATCGATCTAACCACTTATTAGCTAATCAAAAAACTTGATTTCTTTTTGCTGATGTCATAAATAACTTTATATGTTAATCAAAGTAAATAATAAATAAATAAATTAAAAATCAATCGAAGAGCTCAAAAGAATTGCAAGTAAAATAAATATAAATATAAAAATTATAATATATTCTTTAAAAAAGAAGGTCATAAATCTAAATCTACTACACGCATGCCCGCGCGATGCGGCGGCGATGGTGGTAGCAGTGACGGCGAAGGGTGGCGGCAAGGGTGACGGCGAAGGATAGCAGCGGTGGCAGCGGCGACTGGTAGTGGGGGCGGCGGTGGTGGCGGGGGCGGCGGTGGTGGTGTGATAGTGAATGTAAAAGTAATTGATGTAGAAGGGATAAAGTCATTATTTTAAAGGTTGATGGATCTATATTGTAAATTATTTCATTAAGGTTATTATATGTTTATTATAGGAAGATGTTTAAATTAATGAATAAAAATGAAAGGTACAATAAATAGATTGATTGCAAAAAAATGAAAGACTTACCTTTTATATAGAACTATAGAAGTATAGAGTATAGATGTCCTCAAAAATCCTTTTCTCTTTTCTTCCAAAAAAGTAGCGATCCACCAAGCTCTATCAATTTTTTAATATAGATGCATGGTTTCCTCAAATAAGTATTATGATTTTTCTTCTAACCTTTTCTTTAAAAGTAGTGATATTCGTACTATTGTTTTTGATAAATCTACCATAATATATCATAATTTATGCATACGGTACAACTGTTCAATGCACAGTGATGATAAAAATATCAAAAATTATGATACAAGTATCATTGTCTTTTCTTTAAAGTTGCAATAGCTTTAGTGTTTTTGGTTTACATTTTTTAATTATATGTTGATTGTCCACACGATGTGTAATAACCGTATGTGTTTTAAGTTATTCAATGATAATACACGGCTAAAAGATTGGGGGTCCATGATAATTATGTAAGACAAAGAGGTATAATGTTATTGGCATGTTGATTTTCTAATACATCAACTTTATCTTCATTCTTTTATTTATTAAGAAGATATATTTATCATTGTTAATTATAACAAGATCTCTTATACATATAAAAATAATATCTACATATATTTATTTTATATCATGTTTTAACTTATGAACTAAATATATTCTAAATAAATGCGTGTATAAAATAAAAATTCAAAATATACATATTTATAATTATATTATCATCATTTTCAGTATATATATATTAATTAATCAAACTTCAAACTTTTATTCCCAGAATTTTGTTATAGGTCCTGAACAATAAAATATAATTAACAAATTACTTGAAAATGCAAAAGTGAGAATACATGTAAGAAAACAAAAACATGAAATCATAATAATTACATGGTAATATTTTTTAAATTTTATAACGTTACAGATTATCTTTAATAGGTCGTAAACATCCCGTGTATTTAACACGGGCCTAAATCTAGTTATATAACAAAAGTTTGAGGAAGATCGGACTCTAGAACAAAAAATGATGAAGGTGGCTAGAAATAGAAAAAGAATATGAAGCAAAGGGGTAGAGCGAGCTTAAAAATAAACAAACGTTTGAAAGAGGTAAAAAATAAAAAAGAATTAAAGAAAAGTTGTCTACTAGCCAGCTTAAGAAAAGATGAACCTCATGAAACGGGACAAGAATATTGGCGCCGCATATTTATATTTATATAAATCTGATAATAATGTTATAATCTGATAATTTAATATAAAAAAATTCATCTTATCTGCCAATATAATTACAACAAAATTAAATTTGTGTTACTTCATTTTAGGACATTGTTCCTTTAGGTATATAAACCTAATTTTTAGTTATGCTATATTTATTTATAAAAAAATAACTATATAGTAATATATATTTACAGCATTTTTAAAAAATATTTCATTTCATATACTTTTTTCCATATACTCATAAATATATTATGTCTTTGTCATTGTTTCGTTTATCCCTTTCCAATTGTTTCGTTTATCCCTTTCCACAAAGCCGGTTCACTTTTATTTTTAGTTAAGATGAATTTATAACTATATAAATTTATATGTTTTATAAAAATTTGACAGATATTATTATTATTATTATTATTATTATTATTATTATTGTAAGACCAAACAGGCAAACAATATCCTAACTACGTTGCAATACAAAATTCATAAAATTGTTGTTAGGGCCAAGGGGGGTGACTGGCCGACTGGGTGTCTGGGTGTTAACAAGAACCTTTGATGATAGCCTTTATATTGGGCCAATAGTATGGTACCAACTACCAAGTATGAAAAAGTTTCATGGGCCAGATATAAATTTAGATTTGACTTGTATATGGGCCTTTTTTTTTTTTTTATATATATATCGTTTGAATGAAAAGAAGAAAAAAAAAAGAGAATTGTTCCCTGAATGGCTTTAGTATGACTGTACGAGACCTAATTTTTACCAATTTGACATGAATAGTTTTCTATTACAATAAATAGCACGGTACCCGGGCAATGCGGCGGCGGTATGGTGACGGTGACCGGTGGTGATGGCGGCGACCGATGGTGGTGGCGGTGTCGAGTGATGTAGGTAATTGATCTAAAGGGGTTAGTGGAGATATGTTAGAAGACAAAGAATTGATAATGTAATTTAATCATTAAAGACAATTTAGATAACTTGCAATGTGTAACTTTCAACAAGATGATGTATTCTTTATAAGATAGTATAGATATTAATTTAATTTGGTATAATGTGTCAAGATTATCGTGATGAATTGCTTGACAATGAACAGATTATTATTATTGTTATATTTTTCAACGATGAATTTCTTCTATTTTTATATTAGACCAAAAAACTTCAGTATGAAGGATTGAACTTTCGTTTTATCCCAAATGGTAAGAGCATCTTGGGATATCCACACATTAACAAATAAATTATTTATTTATACTATTTTAATTCTGTGATAAGTACATCCTAAAAATTCAAGAGAAACGGTGTCAATGAGGCATTTGTGGCACATTGAGCGCAAATAATCGAGCATTTATGGCATCTGCGTAACTCACAGCAATATCCTTAGATGTTTTCATTACAAGGGTGAGTTATTTAAGGAATACCTAATTTGAATGGAACAAATTTAAGCCATGCATTTTCCCACTCTTATTTTTTCTCTTTTATTTTTTTTACTTTTTTTTTTCTTTTCATTTTTTATTTTTTTAAATGTTTTTATTTTTTTAATAAAAACCTATACCAATTTTATTTTTTTATTTTATTTTTAAAAAAATCTTTTTCTGATGATATACTGTCGGACTTCGTCCTTACGGGTATTAATAAGGGGTACCTGGTGGGGGTGATAGGTCATAGGGGATAGGGGGTGATCGGTGATGGGTGATCTATCTAACGGGCTTCGTATTTTGCTGTCATGGCTTCGCCGTAGATTGAAGGGCTCCGCCGGTTGAATTTTTCTTCTTTTTTTTAATGAGTTTTTATTTTAAAAAAAAGTAAATTTAAAAAAAAGGGAGATTTTGAAAAAAAAAAACAAAGTAAAAAAATAAAAGGAAAAAAAGAAAATGAGTAACTGAAATCTGTTTGTATGTTCACTTGAAATTAGATATTCTTAAATTAATTTTCATGTTTTTTTACTTTTTGATCGAGTGTTGTAATGTTGAACTTTGGTTCTTCCAGGGAAATCATTGAATTGTCACCTCTATTTGTCTTGGAGAAAAATCGATTCGCTTAGAAATTTTTATGTTCAATAACTAACGTAATTTCAAAGTCATGGCTAAACATTCAATAATTTTTCTGTTTGATATAATCACTAAAAATATTTTCCGATATTCAAAAGTATGTATTAAAACGGAAAACAAATTGATTCAACACAAAAGCATCAGTCATCATCGATCTCAGCCAAAAGTTGCATTTAGATTTTGCCGGAAAATACCACACACCCTCATCGTCAAGCCTATGTCGCGTAACTTCAACGCTTGTATGCTCCAGCAAAACCACCCCTTCTGCGTTGATGGTTTCCAGCCGTCTCCGATGACGTACCTACCATCAAGGCTGGCAAAAGGTTCTTTAGTAGCCGCCACTGCTACAACAGCCGTAAAGATATAATGCGGGTTACTCGCTTTCATGGGTTTTCATATATGCGGGCATCTTTGAAAATCTAATTAAACATCAAATTTAATTTGGAAGATAATTTGATTATAAAAGTGATTACACCTTCCCGCATCATGTAAACAACATCCCTTGGTTCTCCCTTCCCAAACCAATTTGTACTCACAAATCCCTGTTCGTTAAGCTGACATTTTGTCAATGTGTGATACCTAGCCTATGCTCTTAAATTATAGTAGTTTCTTTGATTACTTAATCAACCACTCTTACTTGAACTTGATGTACATAATTAGCATCCTCCTTAAAAACTATCCACACACACATATATATATATATATATACTAGTATTAATGTCCGTGCACGATGTACGGATTATCTTAATTTTTTTCTTTTCTTTTTGCATGAGTTAATATAAGTTACATCATTTATTTTGTTTTTATATAATAGTTTGCGTCATGTATGCTTTAACTTAACTACTTTTATAATAAATGTTATGTACGGTAAATAAACTTTATAATTCACAAAATTTAAACCGTCAAATGATGTACTATTGATAAAGATTTTTTTTCCCCACATTATATAAGCAAACATCTATAGTCAATGTGATGTTAGCTCATTTGGTGGGGATTTTTGCCTCTTGAGGTGAAGTCCAGGATTTTATCTTTGATATGAGTGATTTTAAGATTATTTGAAATAGTTTAAGAATATGATAGAATTGTCATGATAAAAAAAACAAAACAATTTACAACAAATAAATGGGTCAACACCAAGAGAAATATTGTTCATCAATGAATCAGACGAAAACCATAATTTATTGCTCAATTTATTATTTTATTTATTTGTTATTTTGGTAATTATGAGTGTCCTACTAACTTTGCAAGCAGACTAATCCTAAAAGCTGACTCGCTTTGCGAGGCCAGAGTCAGAGCAGGTGAACCTCGATGGCCACTAAAATATCTTTTTTTAAGGAATAAAGATAAAATAAATTTTTTAAAAATTTAATTACTCAATTAAACCATATATAATCACACAGACAAATTTTAAAGCAATAAAAGGACGAAGAAAGTGTATTGCAATATATAATTATATAAAATAGCTAGTGAAAATATTAAAAACATCAATTTACAGTTATCTAAGCGATAATACTGAACCGTGACAAAATTAAGTTATGAATGTTAGATATGTTAGGAATGCTTATACATTTACATGGAAAGTTCTATTGTAATTATCACATTAGAAATGTGGATGGAGCATGGGACCTTTATGACTTTCCCGATCGGCAACTCGGGTCGGTAGCCGGGCTCCGGGACATTACTACCACGTCGACTATCGACCTGAGCCCATATTATATAAGATATCAATTAGGTATATTATTTTATTTATTAATTATGTTAGTTTACCGTAAAATATGATATACTCAAATTAGGTATATATATTTTATTATATTATTTTGTACAATTATATATATTTTTTATATAGTTGTAATTAATTTTTAAATTTAATTACAAAGTTAAATATAGGAAAGGTACCGGAGAATATATATTTATTATAATAATAAATATAATAAAAATTTTAATATAGGAGTTTAAATTATATTAAGTATTTATATCTATAAATATTGATAAATTATAATATTTAGTTATTTATGTCAAATAAAAATATGATTATTAAATATTGATTAAAGTAGACACTTGTCACTTAAATAATACGTCACATGTCGATCAATGGATACTACAATTCTGTTTTAGCATATTGATAGATAGTTAGCTTTTCCCCTACCACTTATTAAATAGAGAAACCAAAACCAAAATCGTTCAAACAATTTTAGTCATAACAACGATTTGGCAGGACAACTAGAGGTATGGCATATGGAATAGGGGAATTAATTTAATGAGTCGGGACCGTGCGATTTGAACGACCTTTCGGCAAGGTATGGTAGAGATGTGTTAGAACTAAAATTAGACAGTTTAAGGGACTATGAGTAGATTGTATTAATTAGTATAAATATCCCCAACTTACACATTTGTAAAACTTTGCCCATAACTTCCATATGGATATTGAAAGTCGTTCTCCTACCTCTCTACTTTCTCTCTCTAACCTCAATTGTTAAAGCTTACTAAAAGCTTTATAACTCATACGAAACTTAGAATCTTAATCAATCAAACAAGATGAATGGTAAGTCTTTGGTAGTGTGGCTAGATACTAAAAAGGCTACTCACATTAAATCTGAAGAAATGGACAACAATGATGGCGGTGGAGCGAGGTAGGTCGATGATCCTCATCAATATCCATTTTACAACTGTATGGTGGCATATCAAGTGCTTGACTTTTGTGTAACAGATCAATAGAAATGTTTATACAATGACATAAGAAGATAAATTGGCACATGTCGTCTCCATTACCTATTAACTCGACTATCTAAAAAAGATTGAATCTCCGAATTACTCGCTAATACTATAAGCAGAAGAAAACAATGTCAAAATTAACAAGATCAATTATGATACGAACTTCATAAGAAGAGCAAGATGAAACGGCCTAGCTTCAAGAGTGATTAACAACTAGACTTTTCATCCGATCCCCCCCTTCCCTCATAAGATAAATTAGTAATTAAAAAGACTTTAATTTAAAGACGATAATAAAATAAGAACCCCTAATTATTCAATTCGGTCTTAATTAGACATTCAAGCAAACCACAAGGCAAAGGACAAACGAAATGTAGAACCCTAGTTAGCTATTTATATCTTAGCCCTTTTATTTCTTCTTAATAAGGCGAAACACCCACACTTGCCGTCGTCAAAAAACCATCTTTCATGAGCAAATCCTCTCCTTCCTGCATCAAACACCAAGATACATGAAATTATTAAGCGCAAAAAGTTTGCTAATCTAAGGTAGAAAATTTTTACGTTTTCTCAATTTTGTCACTAATATAGATGAACAGAAAAACATAAGCACATGAAGGATAAGAAAAAGAATTACTCATGTAGGACCAAGATACATAGATGTGTTTGAGATAAAGAAACTTCCAGGGTTAAAAAGTATTTACCTGTTGGCACACATTAGGTTTTTTCACGGGCTGATCAGGCATGAGTCCGAAGTGGATGTGAGGAAAATGGGCCCACTAGAAAAATACATATTACAGTAAAAAAAAATAAAAAATTAATAATTGAAAAAGGAAACCCTAGTTAAAAATTAAAAAACCCTAGCTAGGTAGATGTTTGTAGATAAAGGGATTTTAGGCTAGAAAATATTTATTTATTTAATCTTACATTCTTTGCAGCTGCACTGAAGGCTTCTCTGTGACTGATATCAGGGTTTCCAGCTTTGATACGTTGGATTTCTTCCCTACAATTAATCATATAAATTTACCAATAAAAAATGAATCAAAATATGCTTTTCAGATCAATGCAATTTATTATTTAATTATTTAAAATGTTTTGAATTCCAAAGGTTCATTAATATAACCTGTTTTTCTAGCTATATAAAAAAAACGTTGTCAGATTTTTAAAGCAATTGAAATAAAACGCCATTTTTTTTAATGGTCCAACAGACTTTAGCTACCTTTTTGCTTCAACATTAAGTCAGAACTCAGAAGTTTGTTTTAGTGTGGCAGAAAATGTTATCTTTTGATACATTTTATATGGTTAAACATAGTGTAATTGTTAGCTAGAAATAGTCGGATATTTGAAAATAAAAAAACAATGTATTTTTAGAGGGAGAGTACATTGACGGAAGCTCATATTTTGCAACCATTTTAGACTATTGGGTATGAGGCAACTCTTTGGAGGGGCGTCTTTCGCCATGTGGCAATGGAGAATCTTTGGAGTTGCCCCTCCTTTTTGGTGGAGTGAGGCAACTCTTATAAGTAGGGCGAGTTTCGACAAATGACAGTATATAATTGGTTGGATTGATATAAAAGTGTATAAGTGGGGAGAAATAATACATAGATGGGGCGGAAGTTAACTGCCGGCGGCAAATGTTGGTTTAGAAGATGCCCCATTGGGGCAATGTACGGGGCGGAAGTTAGGCAGCAAAGGGGTGGCAAAGGAGATTCCGCCTCCAATGCCGCCTCATACCCAATAGTCTTACATAGTACAAGTAATTCATTCAATAAATTGTACTCTAGCTGCTGTCTAAAAACAGTACATTTATAACCTAAAAATTCAAATCACCGGTACTTTGATACTTATGATTTGACGTTTGTTTTTGTTTCTTATATTTTAATATGTTTGTCTACGTTGATATATGTTTCCTCTAATATATTTTCATAATATTGTGTTCTATCTTTCTTTTTAATAACATTTTCTCAAGTACTGAGAAATATCATTGAATGCGATAAATTAGCGTTAGTTTTGATCATTATAATTACTATGAGGTTCAAATACCAACCACATATCCCTATCGATCTCATGTTAATCGTAGAACCAGTCGTTAACGTACCAATAACAGGTCCATTATCCATACTATATATATTAGTAAGAAAAGCCTTTCGAGTTATCTAGATTTAGCAACTTAGATAATTTTAACAATTTGAAATGCTTTTGGTCAAGTATCTACCCATATTCCCTTAACTTAGTTAGTATATATTTTGTTGTAAAAAGTTAAAAAATACTTACTTAATGAATCTGTTGTAAGCAGAAGGCACTCTTTGGCGTTTTTCTGGAGCTGCAAATACAAGACAAACATAGCGACAAAGTAAACAGACATTACATTAAAATCGTTTTCCTGCTGACTATTTTGTAGACTATCACATTTCCTCTCTTTCTATCTCTCTCTCTCTCTCTCTCTCTCTCTCTCTCTCTCTCTCTCTCTCTCTCTCTCTCTCTCTTATCATAACATCATCATTATCTCTATGACCCTATCTATCAAAGAATTGAATTGTAACCATTGTATTTTATAGGGTAGATACACTTTCTTATTCTTACATAGTTATATTGATACACATGCAAACGAAAAACAAAGGAAAAGGACAGAAATATAAAGTCAATGAACAAACTTTTTTACTTTTGAAATGTAAAAAGTTAAAATAAATATAAAAAAAAAAGATACAAAAAGTTGTAAATATACAAAAAAAAAAAAGAAAAAAAAAAGGTATTATGTTTTTGAGCAATATTATTGAATGTGTTTATGTTTTCGTTTGTTGGTTATAAAATGTGCATACCATAGCCCTAGTTTTGATCAATTGTATTTGGGTTTTTGTCAATGATCATTAATGTAACTCAGTGCAAAGTTGCTGAATAAAAGTTGCCTTTTTGGTTGTACGAAAAAATAAAATCTTCAGAAACAGAAATGAAGAAGAGGGAAAGGCATGAAATAAAATCTACAGAAAGATGGTTATTCTTCTTACCAAAAACAATAGGTTCTAATTAAGACAAAGCTTGCTTGCTTCATATTCTCACAATCACTCAAGATTTGAAGAACAATATGTAGTATATAGTTATATAAATTAATGCAAAGGTATAATAATGAATATACATAGTTTTATCTGATTTATTAAGACTATATATATGAATTGAATTGAATGTATAGAATGCAAGGTATATCAATGAAACAAATAAAAACTTTGGAATCAAAGAACGAAATTAAAGGACTGATATGTCTTACGTCTGTTTGCCACCGGCGGTTTGGGAAGATCATCAAGCCGAACAGGTACGAAGGGCTCATTTGGGTTTGCTTGATTCATGAACAAGTTAGTTGGGGCATTTCTCATCTCCTCCTGAAAAATTCAAGATAGTATATACATTTTAAAGAATTAGGGTAAGAAACTCATGGCTAACAAGTTTTAAGCAACTTCTATATATATATATATAATTCCCACTCATGTTCTTTGTCATACATGCAAAGGGGACAATTAATAACAAGCCTAAAGATCCAACAAAGAACAAGCTAGATTATTAAGATAAAATCATAATTTGTCACATACATTAGAGAACAATAGAAAAGAAAAAGGCCAGAAACCTAACAAAAATCTAGATTAGTAAATGCAAAACCCTAAACCTAGATATCCTTTTTTAAGTCCTAGAAAATTAAAAGCTTGAGAATAAATGAGAAAGTAGATTTTCATTATTGAATTGAAGTAGAGATACCCATGTGGGCTGTATCCCCTATAAAATCAAACATGTTCTCTGTAGCTTATAGATTAAATTATACATACCATAATGTTTTGAGGAGAGAAGAAATTATGGCCAAGATGAAATTGATTAGCAGTGGCGTTGCTGGTGACAGCAGTGGCCGAAGCAGGAAAGAGAAGTGCGCGCATATTTACGGACAAGAGATTGGTGCAGTGTCCACATCGAACCGTAACAGTTGTGTACAAACTGCTGTAAGGAACACTCACCTACAAATGATGAACAATATTGAACTCTCTTTTTTAAGTATCATGATTAAAAGAAAATCATCAGAATTTGATTTGATTGATGATTATAAAAGATAGATTATAGTGAATTATATATTACATGGTTATCTTGTCATGTTTTCTTGAAAATTTTGGGAAATTAAGTAGATATAATCAAAGATTGTGTGGACTCGATCAAACAAGAGAAGTTCTATATGTTTGTGTGTGTATGTATATATATATACGTGTGTATATGTAAATTTAGAGTGATATATATATACGGATGAGGATGATGTTTTTGTACCGCTAGGATAGTATCACAGAAGTTGCATTGGACATAACAGAGTTGCTCGGAGGGAGGAGAGAGGTGGTGGTGGTGGTGGTCCGGTGAAAAAGCAGCTGAAGATGACATGTTTTTTTCAACACTTTTGCCCTTTCTAGTCTTTTTCTCCTGTTTGATTCTCTTTCTTTCACAGTTTGATTTGATTGATTGATAAGATTGACTGAACAATGTAATATATGGATTGATTGATGGACAGATTAACCAACTTTGGGATCTGATCTCCTTATTGTGTTTTATATATATGTGTGTGCGTTCTCAAAGACAAGTGAGAAGTAATAAGATACAAATGAGAATGTGAGAGAAAAGAGAATGAGAGATAGAAAGACCCACTATATAGGATAACACTTGTATTAATTAAACCCCACAAATTGTTTTTTTCTTGTTGTTTTCCTTAACATATTATTATATTGTTTTTTAGTTGTTTATGAATCATGAATCATTGTATTACACGATCATTCTATAATGTGATTTTTCCCTTTGCCCCATGTACTTTTAATTGTACTTTTAAATGATCATCTTCATTAGCATTAGCAATATAGGAGTGGTTATTTCAAAACACTAAATAATTTAAAATTTTGAGAACCATTCTGAACAACATATTTTTCCATTTTTCCCCTTCTTACCCCACCACCACCACCACCTTTTTCCCTACCGTTGCCATCATCACCACCGCCGCTGTCATCCTTTTCTAATAATGATACGGTACGGGCGTAACCATTAGCCGAATGGGCTCCGCCCTTTACTGGACGGAGCCCTTAAGGGTATTTATAAAAGGTTGGGGCTGAACAGATTTGAGAATCGTTTGGATTTGATGAACGGCAATCCAGATATGGTGATGGTTGGATACTGTACGGGCGTCACCCTTAGCCGCGCGGGCTCCGTCCTAGGAGATGGTGGTGACTAGAGATGGAGGTGGTGGTGTTGGCAGTGAGGGATGGTAGTGGTGGTTAGATTTTTTTATTATTTTTTTTATTTTAAGAATGTATTTGTATTAAAAATATATATATAAAAAAAAATAAAAAACTAAAATAGGGTTTAAAGGAACCAACAAAAAGATAGAAAGAGGAAGGCAAATTAGTGAAACAACCCTTCCTCTAGCAATACATACACACACACACATATATATATATATATATATCCATAAACAATGTGAGACGTACATATAAAAATTCTCAAAGTATAGACAATCAAGCTGAAATGTTTCCATGTCTAATTAATTTAAATGCTGTCTTCTTTTCTTTGTCTTCTCTCTAAAAAAATATTGCAAAAATAAACTAGCTTAATTAACCTCATCTTCCATTGGCATATACATAGAAACTTTAGGTGGTAGGAGTCATGACTCCCAAATTTTATCAATAAATTCTGTCAACTCATTTTAACCCTCCAACCCTCCCAACCAATTTCACTTGCGCCCATAAAATTCCAGCCCTCCTAAATTTTTTATTTTTTCCCCCTAAACTATTAAACTACACAATCTATAACTAAAATACATAACATTTCATCAATAAAAATAAAAATTCATTACATAATAATTAAAATAAAAGTACGAGAAAGTCCATAACATAATAATAGAAATAAAACCACGACAATAGATATCTAAAAATCACAACGCCATCCATACTTTGCCGCGATATCTAAAAAGTGCGTTTGAGGTTGGGGCCGACCCATTTGTTGTCGAGAGCCCAGTCCACGACCGGTTTTAGCAACCCCTTTTACCTTTTTGAATCCATGGTGGTTTGAATTTGATAATCTAAA
Organism: Solidago caesia; assembly: GCA_028566075.1. Taxonomy (NCBI): domain Eukaryota; kingdom Viridiplantae; phylum Streptophyta; class Magnoliopsida; order Asterales; family Asteraceae; genus Solidago; species Solidago caesia. The sequence continues at coordinate 24,983,764 of JAOXNX010000019.1, forward strand.
AGAAAAGAAAAAAAAAAAAAAAAGGAGGAGTTGGTGTGATTTAGTTTGTTAAAAAAGTATGTATTTATAGATGAAAAAGGAAAATTATTTTTTTTTATTTTACAATTTCAGTCCCAGAAACGACTAGTTCCAGGCGGTTTTTTACACTTTTAGTCCTTTTAACGGCTAGTTATTAACTCACTAACGGCTAGTAATTCAAACAGTTTTTTTTTCATTTCTAACCCCTCTAACGACCAAATGTTACACAAATCGTCCCTGTTTCAGCGGCTTCACCACAGGGCTAAAAGCCCTCCGACCAACCCGTTCAAGGGAGCCCGGCGGGGACGGGGCGGTGTTACCACCGGTATGGGGGTAGCCCGCCGCCTACCCGTCCAGCGCTCCGCCTACCCTTATACATAGCATGATTCATGAGCTCATCATGCACGGTGTGATATTTGTTGAATTTGTAAGATCAGAGTTTAATTCGACTGATGATCTAACCAAAGGGTTAGGAAGAGATATCGTGAAAGATATCGGTCATAGGGATGAGTTTAAAGTCCATACTTAAATGTCCTTATGACAAGATACCCAATTCCCACCTAGTATGACACCAGGTGCTGAATTCAATGTGGAACACTTGCATGAGGATATTGGAACACATTATTATCATCCCAAGGCATGTGTTCAGACTGCAAGATAAAGGAGGTTGAAGTAAAACTTCTTAATAGTTCTTTGA
>JAOXNX010000019.1:24984578-24998860 GCA_028566075.1 Solidago caesia
GTTTTAATTTATATCTAAGATTTCGAAAAGTTGTATTCACCCCCCCTCTACAACAAATCTGTGTTCATTATACTTTGGTATATTGACACACTTGGACCTAACACTATGTAAGTGCGGAATCCAAACATCATCGTTATTGAGGCAATTGAATGAATCATAAAGATAAACACGAAATTAACAAATAAGAACAGAAGATAAAGAAAGAATTCCATTAACATCAGTCGAATGATTACAATAATTAATCTGTTTACAAAACATCTGATTGATTCCGGATTACAATCAATCGAGACGACTCGTGATAATGAATTACATGGTGGAGTCGATGCATAGATCTCTACCCCGATCCGAGAATAGTTTCTGTCGACTCAAACCATCAGCTAAAAAACCTAACCTAAGACTTGTATTTATAGGCTATAAAAGGGTTGGGCTCTAAACTCGAGGGCCGTACAACACGCACTTGGCCTGGCCAAGTGCGCGCGACCTTGGGCCTGTCCAAGTGCGCCCTGTTGACTACGCCCCATTAATTGAGATGCATCTGACACAAATTGTGCACCAAAACATGCACTAACACTGAGACTTCACTCCAGTCTGAATCAAACCTAATATAAAGCATTCTCACTGAAGTCGAAGACTGAAGAAAAGAAGATAGAAGATTGTCTTAGCGGTGGAGTCCAGCAGACAAACTTATCAGATGAAGGGAGACCTCTCCAGTAGAAAGTATCTAACAAATGTTTTACACTGTTTTCGAGAATACCACTTGTTTATACAAGTTGATTGTAATTATACCATCTCTATAAATTATGATTACGATAAGACGATTGTGTATAAGTATGTATATACGTCCAATCAAAGGACTTTTATGTACATACTTTATTCTTAAGTATGAGACGTAATTAATGCACACTTGCATTTTGTCCCCTATGTATTCTTAATCGTATATTTATACGTATTTGTTTACAAATATATTTTGTAAACATTTTGTTGGTGCATTTCAGTGTGACAACAGCATTAGAAGATAGTCTTGAGTTATTTTCATGTACTTGTCTTAAAAATATAATATAGATACGTTTTTGTCATGGGTCGGATCTGACAAATTCTGACAGCCGGATCTGTCAGATGGGCTTGTCAGAGCCGGATTTATTTTTAGGCCCATTTTTTGTTAAATCCATTTAGGTCTGTTTCAGTTATTATATATAGAGATTAACCATATGTGTTAGGGGTTAATCACTCATAGTTTATTTTTCTGTTTTTGCAAGAGTCTGGTATATTATTGTATTCGATAATATTGAATAATATACGTCTTTGGCATTTATATTCGTTTCTTTCTTTTACAATTGTCTTATACTGTATATTCAAGAGTTCCGCACTTGAATATATTGATACTAATTCTGTAGATCCTAGTGGCGTTTAGGGACTTCCAAGTGGTATCAGAGCCATAGGTTTGTTTCTATTGGTTCAGAGTTAGTTTTTACGACAATTGTTTAGAGTTTTTAAATAGGTTACAAGTATTTTTAATACGTTTTTGCTTTTTGTAATCCTTAAATTCAGTTGGAGATTGGTTTTGGAAGCTTAGTTCAAGGTTTTGGAGGTCGAAACGCAACTATTCAGACGCCGGATCTAGCTTTGACCAGCCGGATCTAGCTTTGACCAGCCAGATCTAACATTGACCAGTCGGATCTAGCCGTTGACCAGCCGGATCTAACCGTTGACCAGCCGGATCTAGTATTCGGATGGACTTGTTAACCCGTTTGACTAGCCGTTTCTTGCTTCTACTATTTTTATTGACTCTAGTAACCTTCTTTGACTTGCCGAATATATTTTCTATCCGAGTTTGTTGACTTTTTGGACTAGTTTGACTCGTCTGGAATTAATTCTAGCCGAGTTTGTTGACTCGTTTGATTAGTTTGACTCATCTATTATTTTATATTCGTCTGAAAGCTTTGAAACTATTTAATTTCATCCGAACCTAATTTATTTTAGCTTTAAAAGCTTATGGCAGTCTGTTTATGTGTTTGTCTAATGAGATTTTGCATACCTTTGAGCAAGAACAATATTCTACATCAAAGGAATTCTGGGATGCACTGGCTACAAGGTATGAAGGTGATGATATGGTTAAGAAAGGAAAGGCTGATCTACTGAAGGCACAACACATGGTTTTCAAGGCGATGAAGAATGAAACTCTTGATGAGTTAGTGAATCGTTACTATCATTTAATGACTGAATTAAGAAGCCACGGAGTTCCTCTTACTAATGCTGCTAAGATTGAAAGATTTCTGGATGCTCTACCACCACAGTGGGATCTCTATTCAGTGATGATTAGCGAGATGCTAAGTTTGCTGATATAACACTTGATATGTTGTTTGCTTGCCTTAGGGGTTTTGATCTGAGTATGAAGAAACGTGAAACTCATACTGACACTATGTGGAGTCTAAAGATGTATCGTGCAAAGAAACCTTTCTCCTCTGAACCATCTGGATCTAGAACTAATGCTTTCTTTTTAGGGTCTGTCGATCAAAGCGAAATCGTAGGTGATGGCGAAAGTGGATATTGCTTTATGGCTGCTTCTGGAGATAGAAGACAAAATCCTACTGAGTTGATTGGAAGTTATCGAAGGACTCTCAATAGTATGCGCATGAGTATTAAGTTGGCTAATGATCATGTTAGCATGTTGACAGAGTTTATGTCTTCTTATGAGGGTTTGGTTTCTGGGAAATTGACTGATCCAACATTGATAGATAAAGACTATGAACAAATTGATCCGGATGATCTTGAAGAAATTGACCTTAAGTGGCAAATTGCAATGATAGCTAGGAGAGCGAGAAGATTCTCAGGACGTACTGGAAGAGATTTGCTGAGTGAGAAGGTTGGTTTCGATAAATCCAAGGTAAAGTGTTACAATTGTCAAGGATTTGGGCATTTTGCTAGAGAATGTCAGAGACCAAAGCAGGATAAACAGAACAACTTCTCCAAACCATCGTATCCTATGATAAAACCAGCTGTTGGGAATCAAAATTCTGATAGTAGTTCGGGATCAAGAGCATTTGTGGTTCAACAAGAAGGGAAGTATGACTGGAGTTCACAAGTGGATGAGTCTGGAAATCCTGCTCAAGCTTTCATAGCAGAGATCGTTGAGAAAGTTGTTACAACTGAAAAGGAAGAGAAGTATGATTGGAGTTCTCAATTTGATGAATCTGGAAATCCTGCTCAAGCTTTCATAGCAGAGTTAGCTGAGAACAATGTTGCAACTGAAAAAGGAGTGCCTGATTCTTCTGAGGCATCTTCTTCTGAAAGTAAAGTTGAGGTAAAGAACGACAATGTGGGAGCTGATGTGTTTCAATTAAAGATTGTTGAAGGTCTTGACATTGAAGAGGCCATTGGATATATGGCAAATGTTACTGCTCCAGACAATCAAAGGGTACATTTCAACTTTAACTTTGTTGCTGATATTTGTGCCATGTATTTAAAGTTGTCTAAGAAAGTAGAGGGTTTAACAAGGGTAAATGAAGAGTACACATTAGGCATGACACTCATTAATGAATTAGAACATGAAAACTCTTTGTTGAGAGATAGAATAAAAGATTTTAAGTCTAAAATGAAAGAGGATGAGAAAGATAAAAATGTTTTGATAGCAAAAGTTAGTGAACAAACACAAATTATTGAACTTGCTACTACTACTTATGAGTCGAAAGTTAAAGAACTTAGCTTGGCTCAAAAGGAGTTAGTTGAAGCAAATGCTACAATCACTAGCTTAAATCTTAGACTTGATAAGGTTCATTTGGAACAAATAAGAGTTGATAATTTCAGACCGTTGCCTAATCAAAAGGGTAATAAGGGGTTGGGTTATAAAGATGTAGCTCCACCATTTAATGAAAATTACTCTTATTTGAAAACTGATGATATTGAGTCAAACCCTGTTAAGCCTGATGACTTTTCTAAGATTGTTGATATCACTGAACTCCCTGAAGCTAATGCTTCTGAGGGATTTAAATCTAATGAGTCAACGCAAATTGTGACTATTAATTTGTCTGAGACTATTCAGATGTGTGATACTGTTGAGACTATTATGACTGATGTGGTTGAAAAATCTACTGCTAAATGTTAGTGCACGATTTCTGTGACAACAGCATTCTAGAAGTCTTAGTCCATTTATGTGTTGTCATTGTTTATTGTCTTTATTAGTATTGTAATTAGTTTCAAACAAATCTGAAGTTTCAGATTTGGTTGAACCTAAAGTGGGCCGGACCAAAATTAATGGTTTAGTTTTGGTTGGCCCGTGAGTCCACGTATATAAACTCAATTAGGTTTAGAATTGAGTTTAAGGTTTTTAGTTTACAAGTTTAGTTTACACATAGTTCTTAGCAAAGGTTGTTGGTTGATTGTAAAACTGTTATAATCAATATACAACTGGTTTGTGTTAATCTCGCGCGTGTTTTAATCATTGTGATTGTCGTGTTTATGATTATTGGTTTCCGCACAATAATCAGATTCGAACAGCCTTGTAGATCCTGATATAGGGACTTACATATAGTATCGGTTTCGTTGCTAGCCGACTCATAGTTTCCAGCCTCCGATGACTTTCTTCGCTTGTCAGAATGAGACGAAGATGTTTGACCAGCAATTGGTTGTTCCAACCATTTGGCTTCTTTCCTCACAACCTCCCAAGCCGCTACATGAGTAAAAGGCTTCTCTTTTGTCTTGGTGCTATAATCGGCCAATGCATTGTTCATCACATCAAGATCACCACAACCGCTTTCCCATAGACGATGCTACAAGTATATTTTAATAAAACGTATTAATAAGATAGAACTATAATAAATAAAGTATAATACAACTAATAAAAATAATACAAGTATAAAGTGTTCATAAAAAGTATTACCGATTAGATGTATAGGCCGTTAAACAAATTCATGGAAGTGTTCATTGTACCCCACTTCGTGGTCAAACTATGATGTGTTCTAGTGGTGTCTTTTATTAAAGATGCAAAATGAACCCACGCTTTGTCGAGATATGAACCCACGCTTTGTCCATAGCCTCCTCTTCTTCCGCGTCCAAGCTTTTTTCTCCGCTCGTTTTGAGAATTTCTTCCTTGCCACTTCTTGCATTTGAACTTCTTCAACGTCGTCATTTCCTACATATTGTAAAGTATAAATTATAAAAATAATACAACTAATAAAAATAATACAAGTATAAAGTTAATACAACTAATATAAATAATACAACTAATAGAAATAATACTATACGTGTAAAAAGGAATAAAATTCATCATTTTTTTGATAGACTCAAACGGGGCTTTCTTTCAGACACACTTAATTACTATACAAGTTCTTTGATAGAGAACACTCAATCACATTATCCACCACTTCTACCAGCTAGCTCTAGGTTTGTTAATGGAGCTTCATTCAATTGTTTCTAGAACACATTCAGATACTTTTTTCATTTTACTTTTATTTCGTAACTTATATTTTATGGTATAACGGACATCTAGCTAGATGCATACATGCATACTAATAAGCACATATATATAATTATTATAGAGCGTCAATCTCAAATTTGGAATTGCATATATTTTATAATAATACAATGCCAATAAAATTGGTACCTTCTCTAGAGGGAATGCGCAATGACCATTGATCCACTATTCACCTAGAAACAATAACTGGTGCATTTGCTAAAACAAAAGGTATTTTATTATGGAGTAGAAATCTTGCAGTTTCCCTTTCGTGTAGAGAAACAATTAGTTTGATAAATTTCTCGAAACACCTAGATGACCACAACTCGTGTGTTTCATAAAGGTATTTGGACCTTGTTAATTATCACAAAAAGAAGTGTCATTCCCGCATCTATCAATATCAATTGATTCGGCAACCAATGTGAATATGTGATCATGGGTTATGGTCATTACCTAATTTGGTTTAGATAGTAAACCTAGATAATTAATGTACGTGCTACATATGGTCCTCGTTTCTTAACTACATATCTAGGTTTCTTAAACCTAGCTAGATAATATAATATGAATTACTTGCAAAATTTATTATTCGTATTCATCATTTACTTTGATTAAGTCTTTCATATAACTATTTAAGAAACCGGACCAACAGACTGCCGCCTAGGAAAATTTCACTGTTAGGATGTAAAACTTGAAAATATTAAAGAAAAACAAAACTGAAATAGTGACAACACTATTGTCGCTAAAAAGCCGGCGGGAAATTTTACATTTAGGTGGCAAATGAAAATGGAAGGAAAAATAAAATTAACCTATAGCAACGACATGCGTCGTCATAAAAAAGTTTTTATCGGCAAAGTAAAAAAGCAGATATTTTTATCGTTTATCGGGCCTTTAATGATGACATGATGTCACAGAAAAGGCCTTAGTCTCATTTAATATATGTTTTCTTGTAGTGACATATGTTTCTTCCGAACTAATCATACAATTAAGTTACCCGTTCATGATTTGTGTCCATGTGTAAAGCATAACAAAAGGTATGTAATCAAGAGAAGGCAAAGCATAAGTTTAGCATACTAAGGTCGTGTTTTTTATTATGTTTTCATAGGAGAAAAAGGGAGACATTAACAAAAATCATGTTACTAGTTTTTCTAGAGAAAAAAAAAAGGTAATAAAGTCTTTAATCAATAAAAATGTCATTTTTACTCATTTATTTAAAGCAAATTTGAATTGAAGAACAATAATAATGATATAACTGATAAATAATTAATGTGTTTTGGTCAAAATAGATAATAATCTTATTACAAACAAAAATAACAAGATAGACAGTAAAATGTGATGGAAAACAAGCTAGTAAATTATTTTTACCTAAAAAAAATGTGATGGAAAACCTATTTAATTTTATTAGCTACTTGAAATATATTAGTTTTGAAATAAGCTTTTCAAATTAAAATATATCAATCAAACAATCATTTTGGATACATTTTTTTTTTTTGAAAAATAATATCACATAGACTCTCTAGTCTCTACTATATATACCCACGTTAAATAATAAATGTGTATGTGTTTCACCAAACAATAAAATGGAAAAGGAAAAAAAAAAAACAAAGTTTATAAGAGATATATATTATATTAAAATTAAAATTAAATAAAATAAAATGCATGAAACGAAATTAATTTTGTGATGGTCAGTTTAAAAAAGAGATTTCAACCAAATATTGTGCTTTATTCTGATCTTGTGGCCTGGTTGCGTTGAAAGGATATATATATATATAGATGGTCATGAGATGTACAACTTGTCCATGTATCCACAACAACCACCATACATGAGAGAGAAAGTTATGAATGCATATGTATGTATGTATGTATGGTTAGCATTCCCGATGAATGTGTGTGTGTGTGTGTGAGAGAGAGAGAGACTGTGAGGAAGAGGGGGCTGCAGAGGCGGCAGAGGTGGGGGAGAGCTCGAGAGGTGAGAAAGGGACATTTGCATGGTGTGATTTGCTTTCTCACATTCACCTGTTGTTTTCAATACTTAAAAAACATCTTTACTCATTCTACCTTTTCTTTTTCACTTTTTCAAATATTATTAACAAGATAAAATTCTTATTATAAAAGATTACTATTTTTAAATTTATTTTTAGCACACAAGACAATATATATATGTGTGGGTGAAAAAGAAAGCCTTAAATGGCGGGCACCTATCTCTGCAAATCGCTACTCGTATATAATGTGTCTTGTAACAATTGACAACTTATCATTTTGCCATCGAGTGCTCTCTATATATGGTCCAACAATTAATTCCTTGGATTTTAATTTTTTTCATAATAAAAGTAAATCATACTAGTATTTCTTTTCTTCGTTTTTTTTTTTATTTACATTTTTAAGAGTAGAAGGTTTAACTCAAAATATTAAGAAGGTGTTTGCCTTAGATTATTAAGAAAACTTACTAATTTATTAAGGGTCGAATAAACTAAACGACTTAATTAACTTATCAACTTATTACCTTTAGTAAGCTAAATTATATAAGCCATAGAGGTAGAGCTTTTTTTTAATAGGCTTATTAGCCTTAATAAGCTTTTTATAAATGAACATAATGTCACACGGTTAAATTTTAAACCCGTATGCTACTTGCAAATCCCACATTAAGGAAGCCGAGTAAGCCTTAAAGTAAGGACATAGTTGTATTTAGGCCTGTAAACGAACTGAATTGTTGGAATAAAACCAACAAACTTTAAAACCAAAACACAAAGAAAATCAAGAACAAGAAGATGTCTGAAATTTAGCTTAGTTTGTTTATTAACCAAGTGATTTTTGGTTATATGGGATGTCCACAATCAGCCTCCACCCTCCTCTATTTATAAAAGAAGGGGGACATCCTAGGAGAGATAATCGTAGTGATACATGAAAACCTAACCCATAATCCTAACTAGACTACTATACCTGATTCCTTGACTTACAAGTCTAGTACAACTCGGTTTCTATCTATATTTACATTAGTCTATTACAAATTTCCATAATACTAATCCTATATAATTAATTATAAATTAAATAATATCTTTTACATGAATGTTTGACGAACCGTTCGATGAAAAGTTTGTTCATGTTCATTTGTCTAGTTAAATGGACGAAAATGAATAAAATATATGTACGTTCGTTTGGTTAAATGAACGAACAATCGAACATAATCATATTTTCCATTTGTTCATTTATGTTTGTGAACATTCAACATATAATTCGTTAGCGAGCATTCGTTCATTTATGTTTGTTCAAATACGTTCATACATATGTTCGTTCATTTATGTTCTTTTATATACATATTAAATTTTTTTTTATAATTTTAATCTATATCTATATCTACATCTAAATGAAATAAATGTTTAAAATATAAAAATGCATTTCAATGAAAGGTGGTCTGTGTAATGTCTAGCTCAAGATTAAGCATTTTAAGCATGCATTATTTTAGGGAATTTTTTTTTGATAATGGAAGCTTTTTTGCATTCGTTACGGCCTTAGTTGTACTTTGTCAAAGTAATACGGAGTATTTCTTTTATAAAAAAAAATTACATTTATAAATACTTTATCAGTTTAATTTCTACGACTTATTAAATTCCACTAACCGTAGCAATATAAATAGGGTAGTGATAAACTCACAACGCATCTTTGCCATCTATAACAAGTACTGTAACATCCCAATTTCTTTATTTCCTTATCGTTAGTTTGACTGTTAGTCAAACGTGTGCTTTTCGTTAGTAGTTATTGTTAGTAGATATTATTGTGATTATGTGCTATGTGGTTATTATGGGGTAATAAGTATGTGACTTATTAATGTGTGTCAATTAAGTAGAAAACCCGTGTTAGTGTTCCCGTTAGCGTTAAGTTGTTGCGTGGACGTTCGTTGGTGAGTTAATGCAAGAATGATGAAGTTAGTAAGTTGAGGGGCTAAACCCGGGCAGTGGGCAAACAGCCCATGGCTGTGAATTAGAGGGAGAAAACCCCTCATTTTCTCATTTCCATCCACCCCCAAATTCTCTCAACTCAAGAACACAAACCCTTATTTTATCAAATTCGATTTGGAGCTAAATTGTTGGTGTTTTGAGCAAGAATAAGTGATCTTAATATCATCTAAAGGTATTATAGGTAATTCTATTGATTTCATAGTCTATTTAGCCATTTTATTAGTGTATGGTTTGAATTGGTGATTGTTGAGAGTGGTAGTCAAAAGAGATGATTTTGGATGTGAGTTTGTGTAATAAGTTGATGTTTATGTTGCTTTATATTAGTAGTAAGTTGTATCAAAAGATGGGACTTCGATATTGATGTTTGGTTGGTCATTTTTGAGCTAAAAACCCGTTTTTGGGCTATTCCCATGGCACACTATGTGGCAAGCTGTGATTGAGTTCCAGGAGCAAAATACGAATTTCTGGCAGTTTTCACGCCGTGCCACATAGAGGCACGCCGTGCTTTAATCTCAGATAGTTTTCTCAATTTTCAAACGTCCATAACATTCAAACCGTAGTTCTGTTTTAGGTGATTCAAGCGGCTACGAATTCGTAATTGAGTGTACTTTCTAATGGTATGGTCCTTTAAGAGTGAAGTTAAAGTTAAAGTGTTCAGAAAGTGGAATTAGTGAACGTTGGTCGTATTCCGTCGAGTGTTATGACCTATAAAGTATCCGTTGAACCTTTGTAGAGTTGTGGGAGGTCATGTAGCCTTGTTTAATGATAATTGTATGTTTATAGGTGATTGGGAACATTAGATAAAACACGGTAATCTTGTGGACTAAGTGTGATGCATCCTTGAGGTAAGATAACTTACTTTTGACACACGAGGGACACAACAAAAGTGGTTTGATAAATAACTTCTTCTTTTTTATATATAATCGTACCTCATGCATGTGATTGGGTATGGGTTGTGTGTGGGAGGTTTATGGGCAATATTGTGCATGTAATGTAGAATTGAGTTATTGTAGTAATGGGGTTTATGTGGATTGTGTTATATGGATCACTTGTGGATTGTGTTTGTGTTATGTGGACCAATTGTGGACTTGTATACTTAGTGCACTAGACATGATTTATGTTGCCATGTCACGTGCACGTTAAGGGCCCTAATGTGATAAAAGTGGATTATGTGGATAAGTGGAACATAGTATGTTAAAATGAGTTTAATGTGGAACATATTATGTGTGTAAAGTCTCGAGCAAAGTGGAAAGTGTTAAACTTAACCCATGTTGGTATATTTATACCAATGTGTTACGGGGACCCTGTACAAGTCTTCGTTAATCGTGTTAGAGTGGATTCCGGGTGGAGTGATTAACCACTATGTGGATTTTGGATTTACTCGTGGATATGGTTACGACAACGATGGACCACCGGAAGGTTAACCCATCAACATCGGGTGTGAGGTTTCCCGTGAGGTCTTATGACCGCCATCACACAAAACCTAGCTAATAGTGGAATTCAAAGGCATAACAGAAGTGGAACTAATGTGGAACTAAGTAGACTTATGTGGATTAAAGTGGATTGATAGGCACTTATAGGATTCTATAATCCTTATGTGTTGAGCTAGTAGTTGTGTGTGTAGTACATGCCTATCATATGTGTATGAGATGTTATTGTGAAATGTTTTAAGTGGACAAAATGTTGTATTTCTATCATGTTATCTTACTTAGCTTTTTAAAGCTAACACTTGTGGTTATGTTGTGCCCTCAGGTTAGAACTTGAAGCAGAGACTTATGGAGCCAGTGAGATTGTGGATTGCGGTTTAATTACCCATAGCAGCTTTTAGTAGATTGTTTTATTTAGCCGTTTGGCTTGCCTGTGGATTAAGTATTTATGTAGCTTTGTGGATTTCATTTAATTATTGTGACGATACATAGCAAGTAACACCTTAAAGTGGTTTTATGATTCAGGTAGGAATCAATGTGGTTTTTGAAAGAACGTTTCCGCAATTATTTAACAATGTGATGTTTTAAAGTTGAAATTTTTTGGAAATCCACATTTTTTACAAAGCAGGGTGTTACAGCGGGTTACTCCTGGAATTGGTTATGCCATCCCTTAACGATACCGATGGACCACCAAAAGGTTTACCCATCAAGTCAGGTGTGAGGTTCCTTGAAAGGTCGAATGACCGCCTGCACACGAAACATCTTTTGTGATTAATATGGCATAACCTTGAGTAGTTATGTGAACTGAGGGTTTTGAGTTTACCAGTTGATATTTAGTAGTTAATGGGATTGCTAGGCACATTGTAGGATTGACATCCTATTTGAGTAGAGCCTAAATGTGAATGTGATACCTTTAAATGTACATGAGTATGATTTTGATTAAAGGTTTTAAATTGGCAATCCTTTGTTGTTCTAACCTGTTATCTTACTTGGCTTATTAAACTAACACTTGGTTTTGTGGTTTAAATGCAGTGCCTTCAGGTTAGGCAACAGTGATGGCTATTGGAGAGGCATGGGTAGCTTATGACGAACTTGAAGAGTTTATAGTTGCCCTTATGAGTAGTTTAGCCTCTAGACGATATTATGGCTTTTGTTAATTATGTTGACTTGGATTGTTTGGATTCCTTTAATTATTGTTATGATATTTTGTTGGTAGCACCTTTTGAAGAATTTGTGATTCCGTTAGGAATCAAATGGTATTTTGAAACATAGCTTCCGCATTTCATTAACGGCGCTTGGTATAAACTTGAAAATATTTTGGAAATCCATATCTTTTTAAAAATAGGGTGTTACATTGGTGAACCGAGAAAGAATCCTTGGCCCTAGAATAATTATTACTAAGTGAATGTTAGAATCCTAGTATAATAAAAGGTTAAATCAAATAAACAGTCTTGTACTTAATTTTAATGGGTGAATGTAGCTAGGATCCTTATTAAAGGGTAAGGTGAATGTAGCTGGAATTCTTAACACTTTCGCCAGGTGACTTAGTCGAAATCCTGGTCATGAAAAAGTCATCCAACAGTCATACAAATTCATTAGCCACTCTAAGTCTACATGTGATATGATTTCAAACGAGTATTATTTTATTATTATTGTTTCTCAATTCTACTCAATTTCAACTTTCCAGCGTCTGCGGAAAAACATTGCCCCGGTAATACCGGATTTCGCCAAACCTCTCACTGACCAGCGGTTGTGGATTTTTAATTTCTGTTTTTAGTTTAATTAAACCGTGACAACCCCGTACTGCTCTTTTAAAATACACATCTGTCTATTTTACTTTTGCAAGCGTCCCTGCGAATGATCATAGGCTTACCTATCTACTATATTACAATCGATTGGGTCCACTGTCTGTTAGTTAGTTTTATAATAGAGAAAGTATTTCTTTGTACAAGATTTATAAATTTAAAACCTTTTTGCAGAAACTCACGCATTAGAAGGTTTGGCTTGACTAACAGCATAAGTCAACATAATAGGAAAAAAATTTTAGGATGTTACACTAATCCCCGAGGGCTAGCGTGGGTTAAGCATTACACTTTCGTCACAGTTTATACTCGAGTAACTATCAACCGTTTCATCTTAATGTTTTAGGGCCTCTATCGTGCATCGTGAGCATGACAATCCTATAAAAGTCTAGTGCACTACTTGTATAGGTCATTCAATTACCAACCAAGAAATCATAACATCATTTTAATCATCTAAATCATCATAGCATGCATATCGTTTGTAACTACTTTTATTTAAGGCAAAATCATGCATAATTATCACCCATATGATCCCATAACCCAACATGCGTATGAAGAGACTTTAACAATCGTTTAATATGAAAACTAAGGTCTTGTTGTGTTCCTCGTGTCAAAAGATAGTTATCTTACCTCTACGTCCACAAACAATCACAACAAGTTTACCATGCTCAAGGAATGTTCCCGACAACCTAGAATGAAAGCATGATCGAAATATGAGTCAAACAAAGCTAAAACACACACCAGGGGCCGAAGGCGCCGCTTCAGGAAGTGTGAGCACCGCTCCCAGAGGACTAGGACCACTCTCGAGCTATTGAACCTCTTAAAGCCCCGATTCCCACTTCCCAGATGTTCTGCTTCACTCCCAGAAGCGTTGCTTCACTCCTAGAAAGCCCCGCTTTCTAGACCTGATGCCCCCAAACCTTGATTTCACCCCTAAATGATTACCGATTGATATCCAAACGATTCCAAATCTTACCAACGACTTATATACATAAAAATAGACTATCTTAAGAGCCAATGATGGCTTGATACCACCAATCACCCCTCAAGTGATTTGCTAAACCGACAAAGCTTGATTTATTAGGTCACCGAATAGACAAAACTGAATTAAAACAACAACAATTGACCTCCTAGGATTTAGGCCAGGAATAAAACTCATCATGGACCTATTGAATCACTAAAATGACATTAACAACATGCTCATACCTGTAGAAAATCTCAAGCTATCAATTGATTGCATAACATACCGATTGACTCGAAATCACCAAATCTCTTAACAAAACAGTTTCTATCATTTACCAATCAAAGAGCCCAGGTATGAAAAAATTAAAAAGATGAAAATGAATGATAATAAACAAGGATTACCATCTATACCTTAATGGATGATCAAAGGATTGAGTACTAGCACCGATTGATCTCACACCAACCCGAAATCGAATGAAATTGCTAAAGGATTGCAAGAGGTGCACACACACACACACTAAAATCTGGAGCAAATTAAGGATTAGGCTACCTAATCACTAATTATATCTGACCTCTTCTTAGCAAAAGTGTTAGTCCAAATGTTTTGGACTTCTATTTGTCAAGTAATATTTGTGATTACATTAGTACTTAGTAAACTGAGGTTCAGTTTTAAGTGAATATGTAATCT
>JAOXNX010000019.1:24998960-25018389 GCA_028566075.1 Solidago caesia
GGAATGTTTACATTCCTACGGAATGAGATTCCTCCTTCTTTGAACAACCAAACGCACTAAGGAATGGAATTCAATTCTAATTCCATCAGATTCCATCAAATTCTGTGAAACAAACGCGACCTAATTGTATTTACATGATATTTTTTTTAATGAAATCGAGAAAGATATATCATTCTAGTAGCATGGTTCATTTATTTCATTTGTAAACTAATACAATTTCTTTATGTTCATAATATTTTTGATGGATAAAAAAGTTTGGTTATTGTATCTTCTAATTTGTACTTAAATCTATAACACGCACTATTTCGTATGATATGACTATTTTATTGGATGTTTAACGGATATGTGACCATATTTACCAATTGAAACTAAATTACATTTTGTTTAAAAAATTTGAAAAAATAAAGGAAAAGAAAGTAGATTGTTGGGGCGGTGGACTTTGGTAGCTACCATTACCATACAACTATTCAATTTCCCCACGGGTAATTTGGTGCATTCACAAGCACTTTTATGTCAAAGTAGTTATTTCCTATCTAATTTATGTATTTTATTTAAAAAAAAGCTCTTTTTTGTAATTATATAATAAAAAATTTTTATCAACAAAACATGTCCAAACACCAATAATGTTTATAACCCGTGTTCCTACTACTATTAATTATGTAACTTTTACTATTTACCATCACTTACTCATTTCATAAAAAAGGACATACAAGCACCCTTTAAGCACAATTATGTTATCCTTTTTTATTATTATGAATATGAATGTATACATATGTATGTCTAAAAGTAAAAGTAGGATACAAAATAAGGTAACACAGAAAAAGGATCCAAAAAGGCTTTAAATACTGAAGTGAAAACGATACGGCTTATAGGTAAGATGATATATAGTTGTGTTATGTGGATGAGTAGGATATGATGATATAAAGATTGACGCGTCAATGAGGATATATATATATATTTAGAAGAAGAAATATGCCATTTTTGATGACGAAATCTCACTAAACATCCCTTCTTTGCCAGCTGCTTTGGACCCCCTCGAACCTCCCCTCTTTTTAAAAAAAAATATATCCTTTGTATTTTATATTCCCCTATTTTTTTAAATAATATATTCCATATATATATATTTGTCATATAAGTTTCAACTACCGTTAATGTATTATCTTTCCATTGCTTGACCGATCTTAATACATATTCTAAGCTGATCCTGAATTTGTCATAGGTTTTAAATTCTAAGAATATTGTATCTCACATGAGCTAGCAAGCAAGCAAGCATAATGAAGTGTTTATGATATCCGCTAATTAATCTGTTATATGTTTTTGACACGTTCTTCATAGTAATGCCAAAATTCATCTATAAATCGACATCTATCTAATAATCTACGACCACTGTAAGATTCTTCTAAGATATTATGAATACTGTCGACCCCTAGCTTCTAGTGGCTTTGTACTAGTTGTGACGCCCGCCTGTCTACTTTGATAAATACTTATACTTTATAATAGAAGATGAACTCATGACCTTAATCAGGTATTATTTTACCAAATGCTTGGTTATTAAATCACAAAGTGTTTTTAAATATAATTTTTAGAAAGTGCTTATATAATTTCGAAAACATAATTCAGACAAATGAGTTACGTTTTCTATTAAGGTTATAAAGCTCAAAAACATTAACTGAAAGACGGTTCAGATCGACATGATATATTATAAACACAAAAATTAATTAATGGTTATGAATTACTAAGAAAAATATATTTTACTAACACACAAATGAAGTTAATGATCAATATGCACCTCAACCGGTCTTGTTTACACGCACGCATGGAGTACGTATAATTCAGGCACTTGATATGATATTGTATACATGTCTTAAAATGAGTAAATAAAAACTTATCAACATGTGAAAATAGAAGTATAAAATACTTGGAAAAATGTAGAAGAAATAAATAAAAATAATGGAATCAAAGTATATCCGTGTATATGATCGAATTGAAACAGTTGCAACAAATCCATACGTAAAGTATATGTTATATATATATGTATATTTCAGGAGCCAGGTGTTTCAGACTTACAACCTGTCAATCATGGGCATCTTAATAAAAATTGGCTTGGCTTTCCACCAAAACCATTTATTGACCAATTAAAATTTATTATATTACTTGTTATTTCATATCGACTTCCAATGAAATATCATGTTATGACTATTATTTTGTGATGATATGATGTGAAAGAAATTATGCAAACAATATATATTTAGATAAAATTGTCATGTTCCAGCCTGGATATAACAATTTTAATTGTAGTTATTATATTTATTTTTTTATTGTCGAGTTAGTTCATGTGACTCTTTTTTTAATTTAATTTCGTTGACTATTTCGGTACGTATTTCCATATGTTTATAGTAATTGTGTTAACAAGATATGACCTATCCAATAGAAAAGTAAGGAAATATATATATATATATATATATATATATATATATATATATAGTGAAAAGTTACTTTAGGAACCCCTAAAAGGTCAGAAACCTTTAGGAACCTTTTTAAAATTTTTAAATCAATCTCAACCATTGATTATTTTTTACATGGTGATTGTTTTTTGAGTTATTTCAGTGCAATTTTGGATTTTACAATTATGTGAAGACATGGATCTTCATCCGTTATACAATTATGTGGAGATATGAATTCTATGAGCATATTTGCATGAATAATGCTATGAGCATATGTATGCAAGTATTTTGTAAATAAATGTTTCATGAGATAGTTAGTGATAAAATGTACATAGATGGTCATATGAACATGTGTAAGCAATCATATAGTAAATGATAATTGAATTTACTAAAATATCCTTTTAATTTTAATTTTAAAAAAGTTCCTAAAGGTTCCTGACCTTTTAGAGGTTCATAAAGTAATTTTTTCCTATATATATATATATATAACACTCTTTTTTTACATGTGAGAAAGTATTTTCTGATCGACCTAACATAAAAAAACTCTAATAATTTGTTTTATGTGAAATTTGAACCAATGACCTTTTATTATTGAAGTTATTGAGTGTCACTCCTATGATTATTGGCTATATAACAACTGTACGCCTAAGGCACATGCATCATAAGGATCTATATTTAATCTTTAAGACTCGGATGCTGGAACAATTAAAATCCCATAGTAAGCACATTTTGTGGTGCTTGGTGGTTGGTAACCTTCCTAATAAATTACCGTTGATATTCGAATCCTTACACTCTTTCAATGTAAACAATATCATTGTTTTTTTTAAACCAATTTTCGTGAATTTGTTGGATGTCGATGAGTCCCCTTAATTTCATCACTTTGTTATTCATGTGGTAGAAAGTGTTTTGTTTCTTTAAAAATTAACAAAAACAAAAATATGTATTATACAGTCAAGACAAACACCTAAACAGACGAACGGTATCTAGAATTAATCTTTTCTTAACTGTATCGATCTTCTTTTTTTTCACCATGGAATTCATACGTTTTAATGATTAACTCATTATATAAGTTAACGAAATGTCATTTTAAAAAATATATACCCGACCATCACATGTTATTATACAGAAAAATAGTGTTATGTCAGCATTACATTGTATAATTTAGATTGTTTCAAACGAATTGGTCATTATTAAACGGATAAATGAGGAAGATTTTTTTCATTCAATTCAGCCATTCAGGATATACGGGGCAGGCGAGTTTTTAACTTTGATGTATGTAGCCCGGCCAAACGAGATACCCCCGTGTGACAGTGCCTATTTCCAAACATTTTTCTTGACCATCAAGATGTGATTGAGTAAAATTGAAACTTGAAACATGAAAACATCAGGTCATCTGACCACTAAGCCATCTTTGAAAATATATATATATATAAAGAGCCGAGTCTTTTATATTACCACATAAAATTTGCCAATAGTATTATCATCTCAATAAAAAAAATAGTTTATAATAATTAATTATATATACACTGTAAATTTTTGTAGAAATATGGAGTTTATATTTTATAGACTAAATAGCGCAAAAGTTACCCATGCACTACAAAAAAATAAGTCAAATATCCACACTTTTTTTGATCATATATTCACACTTAAATGTGAAACAAATTAATAGTTAGTGTGGATAAAAATGGTGTGACAAAATAAATATAAAAGTCCACACTTAAAATTGTAGATTTTTAAAACTCCACACTTTTTACTTTTTTAGTGTGGATAAATTTCTACACCTTTTAAGTGTGAACTTTTGTAGTTTATAATGCATATTCTATACACTTAAAAGTGTGAATTTTTAGTTCAATAAATTTTTACACACATAAAAGTGTGGATAATTGTAAATTTTTTTTGTAGTGATAGGATGTTCTTATGTTTTTCGCTCAAAAATTCTTTCTTTTGAACTACGGTATATATTATAAAACTTCTAGCATATTGCTTAGGTAGGTTAACAAGATACAAAAATTAACAAGAGAGTGGGTTGATTCTTCAATGTGACAATTATACCGTAACATAATATCAGTAATATCAGGATATATTCATTTACAATTTATCATAATTAGTAGTAGCTAGTTTCATAACTTCAAGATTCTCGAGTGTTCATAATCACTAAATTCACCGAATATTTGTCGAACTTCAAGTTGTTGGATGTAGGAAATTATGTTGTTATTGCATAAAAACACATATTCCAGTCTCTTTCCTCATCAAATTTGGTGAAATTTTTTACTTAAGATAGTTATATGCGTATATACCTTATTGATGGGACTGATTTTCCAACATTCTCCTTCTGTTCATCATTCATTTTCTTTGATTTTTCTGTGTTTTCTTAAAAACAACTCAAAGGCACCACTTGTCTTTATTATACACCATAAGGGTTCATTCTCTCTTTATGTTTTTCTCATCTCCAATTAGGACACACTTTATTTGCTTATTAGGGTACAGGGTACTAGTAAATATTGTTTCATTTTCACCTAAATGAAAATTATTGCTTTTCTTGAAGGAAAAAAAAAACTTAAAAGAGACTGCTCGTTCATCTTGTTAGCATTTATGCTTAAATATTTGAGTGAATTTAAAGGATGTACGTCTTTCATCAGCTTTTATTAAGAGTGTTGTTATGCATAAGACCCAAAACAACTGTTCATTCTTCTTTTGTGATACTTATTCATGGAGTCACTAATGTCCTTTCTTGCAGAAGCCTTTTTGCCGCCCATGTTTCACTTCAACTTTTGCCGCCCAATGTTGGCAGAGGTTGCTAAGGGTCGGCGAATGCATGTGTTAGTCCCAGTTTTGTACTTAACGCAAACAAAACAAGTCTGCACAACACTTAAAGTACTTTTCAATGTTTAATCCTAGATTGATTCAATCAAAAACTTACAAGGTGTGTTGCGAAAATAAGTTTGACACAAAAAACTTAAACATACATAATTGAATGACAAATAAACACTCCTATTTAATCACTTGGACACACTTAAAGTGATTAAATTTGAATTCACGAAATGCTCGCTGATGCAAGTCGCTGATAGAGCTCACGGAGTAAATGAAAAGAAAACGCTTTAACGTATTAAATGATACTGTTAAGATTTATGCACCTTACAACGTTGTACAAACATCCCTGTTCATAGGCAAACATTCTCATTGAAGTTAGAGTGGATTCCACGTGTCACTCGTCTAGTGGAATCCCACCAAGAGTAATTAATGCTTGATGGGAATCCGATAAGAGCATTTAACACTTGTGTTGTAGAGTCACCAAGTAATAAATGCGGCAGTAATGCACAAGGCTCAAGACCACTTGATCAACTTGCTTCTGCAGGCACTTGAGTGCATTCTCGTAAAACATTTTGGCGCCTAAACAGGTCAGAGGTTGCAAGGGGCCAGCGGGTGATTTGTCAATACTCGTTGACCAGGGACTTGGTTGTCTTTTTCTAAATCTGAGTTATGTACGCTGATTCCACTTCAGCGAGACATGACATGTCTACAAGTACTTCTTTGAACTACTTGATCTCTGTCAAATGAATCAGAAGATCAACTATATGCTCGTTGAACGATATACAACGAGCACAATTATAACTATATAAGTTAGTAGGATTTTCATCCCAACAGAATGATTTGTCAACACTTGCTGACCAGTCTTGCTTGTCTTTTGTTGATTCAGTGATATGTTCGCTCATTCCACTTCAGCGAGGCAAGACATGTCTTCAAGTGCTTCATTGAATTATTTGTACCTTTAACTGTTTAATGAATCAAAAGATCAACATTAAACTTGCTGAACTACATATGACGAGCACAATTATAAAGGGATTTTCATCTCATTAGTTAATATTACACATGGGCCTAGTGGTGGGTGGACGGTGTTAACGCGTTACACCCACGGGCATGGTGTACGTGTGGTTGGTCCAAGATATCCACCCTGTGTTTGCAAATCATTGTTGTTTTTTTTAGTGGGTATTTACATGGGTATATTGGGTACTATATGAGTATTACGGAGTCTTGTTTTTAGTGTGATTGTTGCAAGTGTTATGTGGTTGTTGAGTAGTTGCTGATGTGCCAACGTTTTAGGATTTGTTGTGTTAACCATTACAGTATTTCTTAGGGTGGGGGGAGTACCTTATCACTCCTCCCCACTTCTCCCCACATTTTCTACTCATCCCCACCTTTTCGCCACATTCAAGGAATACCTTACTGCTCTTCCCCACTCAAATAAAAACAAAAAATCAAAGAAAAGACAAAATAGCAAATAAAGAAAGGCCGGGGACCAAGCTGGTGACCACCCTCCCCAATTCCCTCCCCACCCAATAGGTACCTATAGGGCGGAATGCTCTTCATCAGGGGAAAACTTGGTGACCATCTTTTTCACCAGGGCATACCGAGTAGCCTTAGGAACATGGTTGTTTTAAATGGTGAGATATTTCAAGATTTCCTTCTTTTGTATTATATATATGTTATGTAAAAGGAACCTAATAAAGTGACAAGTACCTTATATATGCAATGAATGTGACAACAAAATTGAATAAATGAGTTTATACCAGTTTCATGTTTAGTGTTTGATGGTGGTCAGATTAACAGATGTTGGAGCTGCAACTATGAAAGCTTTTGTCTGCTTATGTTGTTAGAAAATTGACAAGAGAGACAACAGTTTTAGGATTCAGTTGAGGCAGCCATGGTTACAAGGCTACATGGTGTATAGCTACTTCTGTATAAATGCCTATGCCTTCTTCTAGCCAGGTCATATTCATGTATATATCTTGGCATTCAGTGGCCCGTCTCTCTCTCTTATAAAGATAAAGACACACATACACATATAGATAAAGACACACAAGGGCATGGGCTACAGTATTTGACTTTGTAGTGGTAAAATTTAGTATTTGGTGGTGACTTAATCTACATAATTAAAAAGCTAAAGAACTTACAACCTTTCCCCTATTTCATATCTTCTATTCTATGGTTAATGAAATTTTCAAACAAGTTGTCAACATTAGCCAGTACCAATAACCCAAAGGTCCTTTTATATATCAATCTTTTGACCTGTATTGTTTTGTTCGAATTATGTTCATCTTTTAGACAAGGAATTAATATTCAGTTTATGGGCCTAAAATTGAAATTTGGGCCTTTTTTAAATTAAAAAAAAAAATACTGTATATTAAAAATTAATTGGGTTTTTTTTTTTTTTTATGTATATACTTTATGCAAAAACTATGGGACCTTAAAGAATTCAGGGTCTTGCGCATTAGCTATACAGTTTTATCCTCGAGACATCCTTGAATCATGTTTTGGTTCTTCCAAATGGCCCATAAAGTGATTAGAACAAGTAAATCAAAGTGGCCGGATGCTGAAACCCGTCAAGTAGGCCCAACAAATTAAATTAAACCGTGAATGGACTGTTTAACTCATTATTTCTTCAAGTAATTATCACTAGCTGTACGTAGTTTCTTTACGTTGTATATATACACTGTAGTTTCTTTAAGTATTCTTAAAGTTTTTCAATGTTTAAAAACGAAATATCAAATACAAGGGATTAAATTGCATATGGGGGATGGATGGGGGACCAAAGAAAGAATTGGTACTGAGACTGGGCAGAGATGGTCATTGATAAGTAAAGTATAGTAGTACGTATAGTATACTAATTGTATAAAGTACAAGATAATGGAACAACGACTTATCCTTTACAACTGCAGAAGAGTTCCTACTAGCAAGTGTTTATTAGACATGGGCCAACCTTCACGAGACATATTGCAACAACCATACAACCTAGATGTGTCAAATTTTGATGTTGGCACTACCAAGGAAAAAGGTTTTTCGCGACAAAGTTTTTCCAGTTGGCACTACAACGAAAATAAAATAAATTTTGTTTTTTTTAATTAATATTTTTTCGCAAAGAATATTTTTGTCGCAATTTTTTTCCCGAAAAGATTTTTGTTTATCCTTTTCCCCCGGGGCTAAAAAAATTTCCGCCATTTCGTCGCAGAAAACATATTGTGGTGAAACTGACCTTTTTTGCAGCGAAACTTATCGCCACAAAAACCTTTTTTTTCTTCTAGTGTATGGGAGTTTTAATGTATCTCCAACGGATTCAAAATAGCTACATTTTACAAAGTATAGCTTAGCGCTATCGAGTAGATCATTAACCAAAAAGTTATGGATTAATGTAAATGTGTGAATCAATCAAGTCTAAATATGAACTAAGATATGTGTGAATTAGTTGTCTTTAAAGAAAAACTCAAGAACCGAGTCTGTAAGAGTTTTGAAGCGGGTCTGTTTTCGAAATATTCAATTCAACCCGTTGTCACTCCTATTTTAAAGTACAATCTAGATTGAAGGCATGAAACTTTTAGAAACAAAGAAAGTAGGGTCTTCTACAAACAAAATTAAGGGTAGAAAGGAACTTGACCACAACCATACAAAGTACAACAAGTCAAACTTTCCTTGGGAACTTTTCTAAGCGATTGTTATATATATCGTATTATCTGGTTTCAAAAAGCGCTACATAATTGAGAATTGATCAATCTTTTGAGTCTGTCTTGGTTGCTTTTGAGAATTATTATCGATGCATGCATGTTTGTTGCATTGTGCTTTTAATATATGTTCAACTTAACTCTTTCTTTCCTGATGGGCAAAGGACTACTTACTATAACCTTTCAAGGTGTATTATATCTTTAACAAAGGGATTATATATCTGGCTCAATAAAAACCGCATGCATTTGCTTTCAAGACATCCACCAATGCACACTAAGGATAAAATCGAAGATGATGTAAAAACTGTTTTCATTTGACTTGATCACGATCGAGGAAATAAACATTAATTGTAAATTTGGTTGGCCCGGCTGGATTATTGTTTCACCAGTAACCTGTGTCATTTTAATTTTGTAACTTCTCTGATTCGCATCAGCTGGCTGGCTAATGAAGTAATATAATGTATGATGTTAAAGGAAAAATGTTATGCTTTGGACCATTTCGAAATGAAGAAACTTGGTTTTATATCAAGAATTTAAAAGAAGCACATGATGTTTGGTAAGTTTATGTTGATAAGAAGATAGAGTTTTGGGTCGATAAATGTAACCATTAAACGTGAAAATGACAAGAAAGAAATTTTGTGGACAAAATCCCAAAATGGGTTTGATTTTGGTAGTAATCATGGCCATTATTCCTTCTTGGAGTTCTTTTTCTACATATATATAGTAACATAATCAACTAAAGACAGATAAAACTATACAACCATATGTGTATAATATTGCAACTTGAAGAATATATCAGTAGTATGTATGCTCGAAATGATTTTGACATAACTAAAATAATACTCTTATAATGTGTGATAGTTGATGTTTTTTCAAAAACATTTAAATTTTAGTGAAATCAAATTTAAATATAAAATTCATAAACTACGGTTAGTATATGCGGCTAGAAGTTGAACTGTTCTTAAAATAAAAGAATAATTAATAAATGAAAAGGTTAATCCACTGGCCATCTCCAATGGCATCAATATGTTCAAACACACCAGTCATCTCAACAACACATTAACAAACTATTTCAGCATACTGAACTAACACATTAAAAAACATTATATTTACATATACATACACATACATATGGTAAAAAAAGAAGAAGATGGCCCCGCGTTTTCTATGTGCCATCAATTTGATCCCAAGCACTTTAATGGAGCATATTGATGGAACATATTCGATATGCAATAGTAACACTTTGAAACTTCTGGATGCTTAGTCTGCATTTTGGATGGTATTCTAGCCATTGGAGATTTCAACATTTTTAGGTCATCTCCAATAAAACATCAAAATATGCTCAAGCATAACAGTCACCTCAGCAAAACATCAGCAATCTATTCCAGCACACTGAATTCATTTTGTCTCTAACCCAGCACACTAAAACTCAATTTTTCCATGCCAAGTCATCATCCAATTATACATACATACACAAATGGTAAAAAAATAGAAAAAAAAAAGGAAGTGGCTCACATTCTCAGTATGCACATAAAGTGCTACACAACAAATCGAAGTGGCATTTTGATGGGCACATCAAACACCCAACCCGTGCACATTGAAAAATGTATGGCCATTTTGATGGACATACTGTCATTGGAGATGGTCTTACTACGATTACTTATTATTCGTCATTTCGTACATCACACTTTACTTTTTTCACACCATATAATTATGGTTTTTTTTTGTTCAATTTTTCATTTTGTTATAATTATTATTAATTTTATGATAGTATATTTATTATTATAATTAACATTTACTTTCATAGATATTTATTTTGATTTAATAATACTTTTTGAATATCAATACAAATAAACATAAATATTAGATAACACTAAATAAGAACGAAACTTTTTTTTACTCGAACAGTATAAAAATTGAATATGACATTATTTTTATACTTAATTTCATTAGATAAATGAAAATTATTATTCAGGGTAGTAAGTTGAAGAAAATAATAATTAAAAATAACTAGCATTGTACCCGCGCAATGCGACGTAGGTGTGGTGGTGGCGGCAGTGGTTGGTAGTGGTGGTGTTGCGACGAGTGGTGACGGCGTTGGTGGTGGCAGCGGTGTGATTATTGTTGTAAAGGTAATTGATGTAAAAGGAGGTAGTGTAGTTATTTTAGGAGTTGAGGGATCTATGTTGTAAATTATTTTATTAAGGGTATTATATGTACTTTAAGTGGAGATGTTTAAATTATTGAATAAAAGTATGAAGATTAATTAATTCATTAAGCGTAGAATGGTCATTTCGCATTTTGTAATTTTTAACTGGGGGTGGGATAATCTTTGTAAGGTAGTATAGATGTTAGTTGTGTTGTTTTAATGAGTAATATAAATAAAAAAAATAAAAAGTTTAACTAATGTGACAAAAATCACATCAAGGGTGTAAGATTTATGGGTGTTCAAAACCACATATCCATAATTTCAGTAATTAATTTATTAATTTTCTTCGATAGTTATTTTAAATTAAAGGTCTCTCTTACACGACCCAACTACTAGTGATCGACAAAGCAAAGCATCGTCACCCTTAATCATGTCCTTATGCTGAAACTATTCCATACACGTGTTGTGTTACTGGAATTGTAATAGATATATAATAAACTTGTATCTATAGAGTAAATGTTAGCTACAGCAAAGGTATAGCCACATAGCACCCAAGTTATGGAAAATGGAAGGTAAACATAAAACAAATTTGTGTGCATGCATATCATTGGTTCAGACGATAATTAATTGTCTGATGCTGCAACAAGTTTTAAGGTAATGATATTATTTTTTCTACGATCGAGTAGCTGTGATTTGATTCGGATATCAAAAAGAAGCCAAGCTTATCTTTAGATTATTTTTTGTTGAATATTTCAAAAGATTGATATTAGTAATAAGTAATATATAAATCATTGTGCAAGAGAATTAAGATACTCAATAAGGATACATATATCTATACTATATTATAAAAAGAATTATGACATGTCTCTTAATTTTTGAAATTTTTTAAAAACTTTTATATATGAAAACTAATTAATCTAACAACTCTCTATATTACACAACCATCATCGATCATGGTTTTATGGTGACGATCGGCGAAGCTGGCTGTTATCATCCTTTGCCAATAACAAAAATTCTAAAGTTATTATTAAAACTAAGATTTTCACTAATATTTGAATTTAAATATTGTAGAAACCATCTACCTCTGCGCATCGCGCTGGACGCTGGTAGATTTCTAGTTTGATTATATGCATATATATTCAATATCCAAAATAATTTATAGTAATGGTTTTCATATGATTCAAATACGGAAAAGAACCCCCAAGTAAAGTTGTAAAGGGAAGGAAAAAATATAAGCTAAGATTTATCCTGCATCGTTCCATGTAATAAAGTGAGAAAAAATTTTTACCCTTATAAATAGGATGGTGTTCTGTTTATTACATTTTTTAACCGTACACCAATAAAAATGTCATATACAGTATAAATATGTTAAAAAATATTTAGTTGTGTTGTGGACGACTAAAAAAATGATGGTATATGATGAGATTATATATATATTCTTCAGGGCTAACATTGTGGTAAATTAAGCCCAAGCCCAAGCCAATCTGAGTATTTTAAAGACTTTTACCCTGATGGCCTGATAGGCCAAATTCGGTGAATAACCGATTTGACCGGAATAATTACCCACTTTAAATTTTCTACCATCCCGTTCGGTTTTCGTTTTTAGTTTAACTAACCGAAATATCAGATTTGGCTTCCGTCTAGGCATCTAGGCCTCTAGGGTCAACTGACCCAAACTCTCACATGGTTATTGGGCCATCTTGGGCCGGCCAATGAAGCCGAACATATGAAACTAAATACTTAAAACTCCATGCAACAACCGAAACACACACACCTACCTAAGCTAGTAGAAAATTGTGCATGTGTATTTATTATTTAAACTAACAGCATTTTTGATAGATAGATTTTTCATTTTTGTTGTATATTTATAAGACCGCGAAAACATAAACGTCACGACTGTTTTCGATTGCTTTAAAATAGTTTATTGGGGTAAAAGGGTATTATTTACCCTTTGGAAAATTTTATTAATAAAATAAAAGATATTTACAAATATCTATGGGACTCGAAACTTTTAGTGACATATTACAAATTTTGCAAAATGCCATTAATAACCGTCTATAACAAAAAGCTATACTTCTAACTTCAAAAATAATTAAGAACAAAAAATTGTATGGTACCTTTCTTTAACCAAAAAAAAAAATGAAATATTAAGTTATATGCCATATATTGTGGATCCTAACAAAATAGTGATACTACAAAGACGATATAAAATAAATTAATGATGTTCTCATATATATGAAATATATATAAATGTAAGTGATGAAGGTATTTTGCAATTTTTTAAACATAAAAGGGTGACATCTTTGGGTTCAAATGTTCTTATCCTATCCTATGTATCAACCACACGACCCACCATTTTGAAAAAAACCTACATAAAAATTTGTTTCCATGACGTGCTATTGCATGCGATGTAGACCCAGTTACGTACTTACGTGCATGCGGTTGAAAGAAATCCGTAGCATAGATATATATATAGCCGGTATTGGTTAGCAGTTTAGCTATCATATTGAATTATTGATGATCCGATCCCCCGAAATATATGACATAATAATAATATAATATTTTATAAGATTAATAAAATATAATAACAACTCCCGTTTGTTTTTTCTAAGAGGTTTGTGTCTGAATCTAAGTACCACTTCTGAATGTTAAGAGGTGGTTCAAATGTCTGAAATCTGAATGAATATAGCTGTTTGTTTTTCTAAAAACGTCTGAATATTTATAAACAACTGAATATTTCTAAACATCTATTTGTATTGACACATCTATAATAAAACATCAAAATCAACCTTTGTTTATAATTACGCTCCATGTCAAATATAAATCCGGAGGGTAAAAATAACAGCAAACAAAATAAATAAAGGATCAAATCATAAAGAGGAGGATAAAGTTAAGACATTATCAACAATTGGCTCATCTCCTCCACAAATTTGTACACCACTGCACCACACAACACAATGACACATTACTTCTGATGAAGACACACACACAGAGCTCCTAATTTCCCAACACCAACAAACCAAAAATCTAAATATCAAAATATCAACTGCTGCTAATGTTTCTTGTATTTCAAATGATAACTCTTTCTTTTCTTCACTTACTTCTTTAATTTCTTGTATTTCAAATGTCTCGTGATTGGATGATGATGATGATGATGGCGATGAGACCAAGCTTGAGCTTGCCATGGCCATGTCTTTTTATTTCTCTCTATCGATACTCCCTAATCAAATTGAATTAGAGTTAGCTAGTTAGATTACGGTTTCGATGATGATGACGATTATTCAGGTTGATTGCTCATGTTTGTATGATGATAATGATGAAGGAGAGAGTGAATCTGATTATGAATTGTTGAACAATATATTGTTTTTGGATCTGTTGTAGCCTAAGAGGTTACTAAGAGTTGGTTTTAGATCTGAGATAACTAGAGGTTATTCAGATTTTAAAGCTCTTAATACTAGAAAAAAACAAACACTCATACATCTAAAAACCTCTGACCGAAAAAGAGGTAAGAGGTTTTTAAATTTTTTTTTGCAAAAACAAACAAGGCCTTACTCTTAATTGACGTCGATGTAAATCACTAGTCACTTTGGACGGTAAACTATTTATATACACGATTTCCTTTCATTAGGACCTCCTTAATTTTGGAACCATATAAAAACTAACGTACAGATCGAGCCTAGCTAGCTGCTTAATTTCAAAACTGCTACTCAAGCCAAAAATTCTTTTTGGTGAAATTGTTTTAATTTCATATACATGAATCGTAAAAAAGTGGTACGTAAGTGTAGCTTAAGATGGACGTATTGGAATATTGCACAAAATTTATTTTTTTTGTTGGGATCTTGCTAGAGTAACTAACATTGTTGTTAGTTTTTTTCTTTATATAAAGAAATCTAGTTTTTTTTTTTTTAAGGTATGGATTACTCGCGAATATCGGGAGGTCTAGCATACGTTGTCTTAACCGGGTCCGCGCTAGAGAGCGCCCTCGCCCCCAATTTAAATCCCTCGATGAGAAACCCCTATCACCCAGAGATCTGGAGGGGAAAACTCACCCAGGCCCACCATAGGTGGAAATTAAATACATGTGACCGCCCCAAATATGCCTAGGGTAGGACTCGAACCCCTGACCTCTTGTGAGGAAAGTGACCTCCTTGTCACTGGACCATTTGGTAATGGTTATAAAGAAATCTAGTTAACAAAACAAACTATTGATGAGCATGATACACGTTTCCATATGACTAAATTGGTACCCGCACAATGCGGCGACGACAGTGTGATGGTGGTGTCAACGGTGCCAAATAGTGTTGTTAGTTGATGTAATGGTAGTAGTGTGGAAATTTTAAAAGATAAATGATATATGGTATAAATAAGTAAAAAGAGTAATATTAACATTTTAAAATCTGAATTTTAAGATATTTCAAAAATAAAAACACAAAAATACTTTATAAGTCGTAATAAATATCCTGCAACTGAAAATTAATTAAGGTATATAAGTAGAAATGATGCCGTCAAAGTATCATTTCCGATGATCTTGAAAATTATTTCTTGTCGGTATGATGTCATGGTCTACGAAATAACTATTAAAATGTAAGGTAAATTTTAATTTGCAAATCATAATTAAGATGAAAACCAAGGGATAAGTCTTAGCCATATATTTTCTCTTACTTTTTTTTTCCCTCTTCTTCTCTTTTTATTTTTTTTACCTTGTTTTTTTTCATTTTTAATTTATTTTTATTTTTTTAAATAAAAACTCATTACAAAAATAAAAATAAAAATTTTTCAAAGGTCGTAGCCCATATGGCTAAGTGCAGAGTCCATCAGTCCAGGTAGGAGCCAAGGCGGCTAAGAGCGGAGCCCGTCAGGTAGATCACTCCCTATGACCTATCACCCCCTATGACCTATCATCCCACTAGTTACCCCTTATTAATACCCTTGAGGTTACGCCCGATAAGGGCGAAACCCCTCTGAACGGGCCCGTTCGGCTAAACGTTACGACCGTACCGTATCATCATCTGGAAAAAAAAATTTAGTTTTTGGGTATGGGTTTTTATTAAAAAAATTACAAAATGAAAAAAAAAAAAAAACAAAAACAAGATAAAAAAAATAAAAGGGGATGAATAAGTGGGGGAAAATGTGTGACTGATATTTGTTTCTTGATTTTCAAAAATTTTCTTGTTTTATTTGATTACAACCCTACAATGTAAACGTAATATAAATAAATAATGTAAGTCTTGGATTTCAACCTATGATGTGATTATTTAGATTAAAATAAATGTTGTTTTGATTTTAATTGATCGATGAAACAAAACACTATATTTTTCTATGCTGGTTGGTGGTATGTAAGCATCGTAGCATTAATTAACAATGAAAAGGTTTAAATACTTAACAAACAAGAAATATTGAATTGATCGATCGAGGGTGTTGATCAACCTTAGGGAATTAATTATAACTAAATTAAATATAAATGTAACTTAAATTGTTTAGACTTGAAGTCACATAAATTCATTTTTATGAATTAATTCTCGTAATAAAAAGGTTAATATGGTGTGGGCACTATGACAAATGAGCTCAAACTATTTGGTTAAACTATTTTATTTTTGCTTTGGCTTATGTAAGCTATTAAACAAAAATAAAGTAAATGAAGTTCTGTTATAAACTCTTATTTTGTAATAAAAAATCGATAAATTTCATAGATATTAGTCATGTACTTATACTTTCGTACAATTATTTTGAAGGATGTATGATCTTTGTAACATGGCATAGCAGGGGTAATAATAAGTGATTTACTGCTTGTTAAGATTTTCATTTAAGATGATCAGATTTCATATATTTTTTCATCCATCACTTTCTCAATCCATATATATCCTTCATATATGAATTTTTGAATTAAGACGAGCTCCTTCAACTTCGATCATCAGCAAAAGAATATTTAAAAACTGAAAATATTGTTTTATAGTCTAAATAAATTTCAGAAATGTATAAGCTCGATCTAGATAATTTATGAGAAAAAAGAATACCATACTACCACATCTTCAATCTCAATCATCATCAAATACTATAGTTTTTTACTTAATTGAGGTGATTCGTATTAATATATTGATATAGATAGATGTCCTTCATATATATATATATATATATATATGGGGAAGGTGAATATGGGGTTGTTACACATCTAAGCTTAGATGTGAAACCCCTCACATCACATTATTTTAATCAATAAAAAACATGAGGCCCAAATCATTTATAATTTTGAAAACAAATATTAAAAAATTATTTTGTATTATAATTTTGAAAACAAATATTAAAAAATTATTTTGTGAGGGGTTCCTCATCTAAGCTTAGATGTGGAACAACCCCATATTCACTTTTGCCTATATATATATATACACTTTCGTATTAAATTGAAATTTTAAAATTTAAATATAATAAAAGTATGCAGTTTCAGTCAAATTGACCTAAACAATTCTTCCTTTTGTTATTATTATTATTTTTTTTTCTTCTTTTTCTTATGTTAGATATTAGATTGAACTATTTAAACAAGAGTAATGCTATATCTTTCTAAACATCCTTTTAATAACAGGGTGACGTCATTTGAGAAAATCAAAAGGTGAGACGAAGAAAGAGAATTAGTGGAATATAAATGTTAAAATTTTATGATATTAGTTCTGTTTAATTATTTAAACACGCTGGTAGAAAGATTTTCCAGATTGTGTCGGCTGGAATGCAACCAACAATGCTATGTTGCTAATCGAATGCATAATGGAATTTTTGTTCTGAATTGGTCTAGGCCATTGCGGGGCGTTACTACAGCTACGGAAACTGATGAGCTATCCAGGATCTTCGTTTGACTCAGGGGAGAGTAAGTGGACGTGGTCCATGGAAGGTATGGATGGATTTTCGGTCAAAGGCATTCGGTCATGTAGAGATGAATTTGTGCTTCCGGGAAGTGCCTAGCCTACATGATGGATCAGTTGGGTGCCTAGGAAAGTTAATATCCATGCTTGGAGGATAATGTTGGATCATCTTCCTACCCGGGTGAATCTCTTTTCTAAGGGGATGGACATCCCATCAATCCTTTGTCCAATGTTCCCCAGCAAGGTAGAGTCCTCGTCTCATGTGTTCGCCTATTGCATGTAAGGTTTAGTCTTCGGTTTCGAAGTGGCTAGATATAGACTCGTTTAGTTTTTTTCCACCTCATGACTTGGCTTCCAAGGCGAATGATTTGCGCATTACATAATCGAAGAAGCTCATTATCGAGGGTATCGTTTCTTGTGTTTGGTGGGTTATCTAGAGATTTCAAAAACGATGAAGTTTTCTCCTCAAAATAAGCATAGGAACATTTTGCTTTTCAATTCCATTGTTAATTATTCATTTATTTGGTCTTCTAATAGAGTTAAGAAGTCTAGTACATCTTGGGATGAGTGGATTCAAAACCAATCTCCAACTTTTGTAATTATTTTTCGGCTTCTGGTTGAATCCTTTTCAACCAGATAGCCCTTATTAATAAAATTTGTTGTTAAATTTTTTTTTTTTTTATGATATTAGGATGATTTATAAGAAGAATAGTTAGAAGATAAATCATTTTCTTTAAACAATGGTTATGCTCTCATATTTTATATTATTATATTATATCTTATCTTACTTCTTACTATTTTTATAAGTGATGATAAGTGAGTCCTATGTGGCACTCACTGATCCGATTCACCTAGGCATCTTACGTGTTATTGTTTGTTGCATGCCACATCAACCTTTTATTTACGTGTCATAGTATAGTATGTGGCAAAGTATAGTATGTGGCCTTTTGTGTGTAAGGTGTAAGATCTATTATTATAAGGGGGTTGACATTGTATAGATTATGGGTGAGTGGTGGGTATGATGCCACAAAGGAACACCGCCGCCATGGATTATCCATGCGGCAAGTGGTGTGTTTGCGTGGTGAGACCACACATTTCTATCACGAGTGGTGGGTGAGAGAACAACTTTTTAAGCATAAGGTATAAGTGGTATGAGTGAGTGGTGGGTGAGAGATGAATTGTCAACAAAATAGTGGAATGTGATATGAGTGATGGGTAGCTGAGGTGGCATAAAATGATTGGTTGTGAGTAAGTGGTTGGATGCCAACCCTCTGAGTAATAAAAAAAAATCATTATGCAGGGACTCGAACCCGTGATAGGCGGTTTGAAGAAACATACTTTGTCCAATTGAACTAAATTTCCATTTCTTATATATTTTCATCTCAATTTAATATAAAGCTCATGAATTTAATTATGAGAAATGTTAGGTTGACAAACTAATTACAAATAAAAGTTTACAAACAAATCTTCCACCAATCAAATCAAGTCATT
>JAOXNX010000019.1:25041798-25058383 GCA_028566075.1 Solidago caesia
ACGAACCATGTTTTACCATCGTGACTTTTGATTAGGTGCTACCATTACCAATATCAAAAGTAATGCTAGATCTTGATAGATACGTTTATGATACTTGTTTCTCACTATTAGCCTATCATTAGAGAGACTAAATGCATGTGATGGAGCGTGTTCAAATTTTGTTTATAATAAAAAAAATAATCGAATAATATATATAGTCAATCCGTACATCGTACGAGTATTAAGACTAATAATATTATATAAAACATTTCTAAACCCTCCCCCCTTTCCCAGAAAATAAGCTCCTTTTTCCATACTTACTCCTACAAATTCAATATTGGTATACCAAAATACTTTAATGAAATTAATTAACAATATCTATCCCTTAACTTTTAATATAACTACACTGCCTCTCTTACATATCAATAACCTACATAGTCTCCGCCGTCATCACCACCACCACACCGCTGCGATTACCCATCATCACCGTCGCATCGTGCGGCCATCAATTTAGTATGAAAAAAAAGTAACAAAAGACATAAATTTTCTGAATTACAAATATAACCCCAAAGACTATATAACAAAAATAGCCCTTCAAGTAGACCGCCGCCAATACATTACCAATTCTTCATCTCCTGGTTTACTTTTCCTCCCATTTTTTTTTGGTTGCAAACCCTAAACAAACCATCTCTGTGTATTCAAAGGTAAGTTTTATATCAAATTCATCGCCTATTTATATATGTATATATATCTTTATTTATTACATCTGTTTTTGTATGGTAGTAGTAATGGCAGGTGAGACAGATGTTAGTTTATCATGCGTCAAATGCGGAAAGCCTGCTAATCTTCAGTAAGTTTTTTTCTTTCTTTATTATTTTTTTTATATTTAATTTAGATACTTCCTTTATAATTTTTTTTTTTTTGAATTATTGAATTTATTCGGTATATACTAAATCTATAATCTATAACTATTTCAAATTTTGCATTTAGAAATTTTTTAGGCATGTCAAGAACTCAAGATTATAAATAGGGCTAAGTGGGACCGAAAAGTATCAAACTTGTCACGTTCTACTATTGCATGTATTCAACATTCAAACCGTCTATATTATATGTATCAAGTTTTCCTTTCATTGTTTATTGTATGTTTCCGGTGACCTCTTGATCAGGTAATGCCGTAACGGGTATTCCTTTTGCTGACGTGGCAGCCACGTCACCAAAACCATGGCCTCGTAACATGTTTACATGGTATAAGAGGTTACTAAATACAAACAATAAGCAATGATTTGAAATCTTGATACACATGATACAAGACTGTTTGGAAGTTGGATACATGCAATTGTAAGTTTGTAACACGTGACAAGTTTGATACTTTTTGGCAAAGGCGGGTCCATGTCCATGGACCTAGGTTAGATTGGAAAAATTTTTAACAAGCATATAGAAAATTATGTTTGGACACGTGTTATCCAAAGGTTTGGACCCAAGTAAATTATAAAGTAAGCATTATTAAGCATTTGAAATGGATGAATTATAATTGGACACACGTGATTTTTATTCTTGGATCCGCCACTGCTTTTCGGTCCCACTTAGCCATACTTGTATATATATGTTGTACATTTAACGGCTAATTTTCAGGTGTCCAAAGTGTGTTGAGTTGAAGCTTCCCCGTGAAGGTGCTGCATTCTGGTTCGTTGCTGTTTTGACCTATTAATACTAGCTGTTTCCTGTATAAATCTTTGGACTTTTTTTAATAACTACTAGTCTATGTAAGTTGTTAATGATACACATATCTTGTATTACATTGCGTTAAACAGTACTCAAGACTGTTTTAAGGAATCTTGGAGCACACATAAATCAGTTCATTTGAAGGCAAAGTTAGCGTCAGTTGGATCCAACGCTCCATGGGAACAAAATATAGCTTCACCAAGTGATGGTTGGCTTTATCCTTTGAGGAAAGGACAGTCGCGAACGGCAAAGATGCCTCATTTTGACTGGACAGGGTACTTTTTTGGACAAAGCTTCTTCTTTATATATATATATATATTTATACATCTTTGTAGACTGTTACGTGCCTGGGGTAGCTCTAGCCGATCGGAGGTCTAAAGCAAATTCTTAAAATTAGGCTTTTAGGTTCAATTACTCTATATATCTTTAATACAAAGTTTTAATTTAAATGCTTGGCACTCTAATTAAGTCTTTCAATCCATTTAATCTTTTTTTTTTTTTGAGACGATTTTTAAATAGAAATTTCCTTATATCATTTTTAATAATTGCCCACTTATTTGGATCAAAAATATTTCATGAAGTCTTTTATGATTGCAATCATTCTCTTGATTATTTGATACTCATCTACTAAAACTTGATTTGGAGAACATCTGTCTATATTTTTGGTTTGTCTTTTTGCGTGGCGATAACAAATTAAGGACGCTTCGAGTAACCGTATTCACATCTTTGAGTTGGCAGTTATAAGTTCAGAATCAAAATCTTACTAAACTAGTAAAACATAACTGTACAGAAGACAAAGGATTAAAGCTCAAATAATAAACTACTCAACTACAAAATGAGCTAACCACACTTCATAGAACACAAATTAACTAGTTGTTTGTAAATTTATAGAATGAGTATCAAATGTGTTCATATTGAAAAAAATAGTCAGCCACCAAAACTTGAGAGTAGAAGGATGGCGAGAATTAAGAAATTTGTTTGATTGTATGTTGGATAGCTATTCGTGATTCCTATCCTAAATAGAAGCTGATGTTTGAGAAACAATCGAAGTATCGGTTCTCGAAGATTCTAGCATGCCTTTGGCAAGAGAACACCTATTTTCTTGTCCATTAAAAGATTATAGATTTATAGGTAATATCCTAATTGAAACTCATTGTAAAATGGAGGCCTTGACTAAATGAGCTTAATATTTGTGACCTTTTTTTATATATAAAATGGTAGAAAATTAACACATTTAAATATAAATATATAAGTTTGAGGCCTTTTAAAAACTTAAGCCTCTTCTAATGTTATATTAACTTTTTTTTTGCAGGCCATTAAGGCCATATCCCATATCAAAAAACCGTGTAGTACCTGCAGGCATCGAGCTACCTGACTGGGCAGTTGATGTGAGTCATCGAGATTATGATTGATTTTTTCTTTTAAGCTTCTTATCTGTGTGTTATTAATATGCACTTGATAAATGTTGGTAATATTTGACCATGTCACTTTGCAGGGAACTCCAAAAATTGAGCCCGCAAGCGATTTGCAACATGTTGTCGAGGTAGTCTTACTTTTAATCTTACTGCTGGAGATTTTTTCTCTTTATGCATAATTGTGATCTAAATCACTTTTCAAATGCTCTTGTTTCTGAAGATAAAAACTCCAGAGAAAATTGAGAGAATGAGAGAAACTAACCGAGTAAGTTCTTTCTGCCGTTCAATGTATTTCTTATCTATTTTGTTTTACTCTTTGTTCATTGACCACAACATGTAATGTGGGTCGGAAATTACTTTGAAAATTTTCTATTGGAAAATCCATACTTTACATCTTATTACTATTAGCAAACAATAGTATATACAAAGTGACCCTTATATATCATATTTCCATAGATTGCAAGGGAAGTATTGGATGCAGCTGCCCGTGCTGTGCGCCCTGGTGTCACTACAGACGAAATCGATGCTGTGGTTCATGAAGCAACCATCGCTGCTGGTATGCCGACTTTTCCTACTCTACCATTTTTTCCATTAGTTGCCCTTGGAATTGAAGAAAATTATGATTCTTGTTTATTTCTTAAAAACTTTTAAGACAGTTTCACCTTTTCCTTGTTTTACTTTACGTACATGTTATTGTCATTGATTCCTCCTGAAAATGGCATATACATATAGTGATATCAAATATGAAAGTGGTTTAAGAACAATTGCAAATAAAGGCATACTAATTAAGTATATCCATCGATATTATTCACTGCAGGAGCATATCCATCTCCACTAAATTATCATTTCTTCCCAAAGTCTTGCTGCACGTTGGTACTTCTGTATTCTTCATTCTTGATCTCTTATAGCCTAGTTTCTTTTCATTAACATGGGTGCTTATATCTCTAGGTCTGTCAATGAAGTAATCTGCCATGGAATTCCAGATGGAAGGTATTATTGCTTACAGCTTTACTTATAGCATGTGATTTGTGGTATTTCGTGGTACTTCCAGTTGAATTTGTTAATTATAATTGATTTTTCTTTATGTGAATCTGTAATTATTGCCTACAGGAAATTAGAAGATGGAGACATCGTCAATGTTGATGTATCTATTTATTATAAAGGGGTTCATGGTGAGGCTCAATACTACGCTTTTTCATGGTAAAAAAAACCGTTCTTGGTTTTTGTCCGGTCCAAACCCGAGAAGCCAAAAGTTGGCTGTACTCTAATTTAATAAATTTGAAGGGACAAAATATTGAAAAAGCATGTCTACCTACATTATCCTTTAAGAAGAAACACGTACGTGGATTTCGTGAACTACGTAAAGGAAAATAACAGAATTGACCATCTGCAATATAGAACTTCAAGACATGTTTTATTGGTCGATAGTTTGGTTTTGACTTAAATGGTAAGATTGATCAATGTGGTTGACAATGCTGACTGCTTGTTGGTGTTGCAGGTGACCTAAACGAAACCTATTTTGTTGGTAATGTGGACGAGGCATCTCAACAATTGGTCAAGTGTACTTATGAGTGCTTGGAGAAAGCAATAGCAATTGGTAAGTATTGCTATTTTGTTTATGATCCGCTATTAGAAATACTGAAGTTCTATGTAGAAAAGGTAGCATAGTACAAGTTACAGAGTTCTGTTGATTTTAGATATTGCGATATGATTTAGATTAATTGCTCATCATTCTTGTCTTCATTTGTAATTCTTTGGTCTGATTGTTATCTTATTAATCCAGTCAAACCCGGAGTACGCTTTCGTGAAATAGGGGAAATTATAAATAGACACGCCACCATGTCAGGATTATCTGTGGTAAATTATACAGCTCCCTGATTCACGCTTATTATATTTGTCTCATTTCAGGTCACCTTATTTCTTTGACTGGTTTCATAACTCATTCCTTTTTATTCAGGTGAAATCCTATTGTGGGCATGGTATTGGAGACCTCTTCCATTGTGCTCCAAACATACCCCATTATGCCAGTATCCTAAATATAGCCTTGTATTTTACAACTTAATCTTAAATCTCTGTGTGTGTGGTCAAAAGGGTGCATTATGCAGGTTAGGTAACGGGTCAGAACATGTAATTGTGAAGGGTATAAAAGCCAACTTCTCTTTTATGCGGGTGTATGTTTTTGGTTAAACCCATGGTGGGCCTTAACTTGAAATAGGAAATAAAGCAGTTGGTGTGATGAAAGCTGGACAAACCTTCACTATTGAACCTATGATAAATGCTGGTAAGTTGATCAATATATGAAATTATGATCTTACTATTAGTTTCTCTTATTTGTCTTTACTAACGCATAGTTCCACATGTTGATATAGGTGTCTGGCGTGATAGGATGTGGCCTGATGGTTGGACTTCTGTTACCGCAGATGGCAAACGCAGTGCTCAGTTTGAACATACTCTCTTGGTATGCTACATATATAGTTTGTTCTCCATTGCTTTGCATAATTTCATTTGGAGTCGGCACAAATTTAATTTATACAACATTTGTCATTGTTTTGGGTAAAGGTTTTACCCTGGTTAACTTGATTGTTTTTTTTACAAACCCTCCCAATAATTCACCCCTACAAATGTAGGAAGTGAGATTCGAATCCTGGTGGAATACCCCAAGGTCAAAGACCTTACCAATGGGCCACGAACCCCATTGGCAACATTTGTCATTGTTGTACTATAATAAATCGTGAGACAATTATTGGTCTTGTGCTGAGGTTGCAAAATGGGAGAGTTATGCAGGTAGGGTACCAGGATTTGGATTAACATTGTC
Source organism: Solidago caesia (assembly GCA_028566075.1). Classification (NCBI taxonomy): domain Eukaryota; kingdom Viridiplantae; phylum Streptophyta; class Magnoliopsida; order Asterales; family Asteraceae; genus Solidago; species Solidago caesia. The sequence goes on from JAOXNX010000019.1 coordinate 25,047,730, forward strand.
ATTTTTTTTAATTGTTGATGCTATTCAGGTAACTGAGACTGGAGTGGAAGTTCTTACGGCGCGATTGCCCACCTCTCCCAAGGTTTTTCCATGGCTAAGCTCATAATTAATTCACCATGTATTCTTACAAAGGTCAAATTGAGCAGAGGAAAAATCATTGTAACATTTTCGGATGTGAAGCAGAAAGACAATGATGATTTTTAAATTATGTGACGGTATAAATAATTATAGAGGCTATTTGAGAATTGTTCAAAATTTTACATTACTTGTTGTCATATGTATGCTGGTTTGAGTTTTGCTGTCCCTTAATGCTATTCATAGTTTGGGGTTTCCATCACATGCTTGTCAATGTATGATCATATTATATTAAAACATGTATTTATTACAAGGGGAATAAAGAATTCAAATGTTTCTATGTTACTTCCGATGTAATTATATTAAAACCAAAAAATGATTTATTTTTAATCAAGTCCTTAGAAATAGAATCGGTGTCGGTGTGGTATTGTTTTGTGACTTTTGGCACTTTAATGTACGGATTTGCTAGCGAGTGGGAATGCGTTTTACATGCCCAACCCCCTTAGTCGTTCGAAAATAGCTTACTTCCAATTTGAAATCTGAACGATCGTGGAAGAACATCTTCATATCCATTCCTTCACTCCCGTACATTTCAACCAAACGCCCCCTTTATACTTGGCTCTTTTTGGGTGGTGCATGGTTATTTTGGTATTGAGTTTGGTTAAAATGGAACTAGGTTCTCTGTATACTTTCAATAAGAGAAGACCACAGCGGATATTAGATGTCAATTGTCAATGATACGTATGATCATAGTGAGTAAATTGATTAATTTAATAAATTAATGTTTGTATGTATAATTCAGAAACACATACGTAGCATGTGCGAGAGTAGCTATCAGTGGGTACGAGTTTTTATCTGAACTTATAATAAAACCAAATATAATCAATGTCTTTGCTAGTAAAAAATTTTTAGACCACTTACCGTTTTAATGGCTCATTCCGGTACACAAAACCGAAGTATCTGCCCTTTTTTTTTTTTTGGTTGCTTTTGAAGCTTGAAACAACACTGTTTTATTATGTATTCAGCTTAAAGTTCCATTTGGTCCAAACTGGTGTTATACTGCTCAGTTTTCTTATCTACTCGTATTAGTTACTATTTTTGGGTTTTTGTCATGATATAGACCGATGTACATGAACATGCTTTAATGCTAATTACTATACAACATAGAAAAAGACCACAAAAAGAAGATATTTTCAAATTTGATGGATCAACCTAACTTAATTTAACTCGTATATTTCACCTGGACGTGAACCACTAACATCAGTACTGCTACCGCTGCCACCACCATATTACATCAAAATTATGTTTGACAACACTACCCACAACAACAACAAAAAAAAAAAAAAGAAAGAAAAAGGAAAACAGGACTCCAAAGTAGCCAACTTCATCTAATATGAGACTCAGTTTTCCACACCTATTAGCAAAGACAACCACATCTCATCAATTCAAATTGAGCCACTACCGTCTCAATCATATTCTGCAACTGCTGGAGAAGCAAATAAGCAGCAACACAAGACTGGCTATAAAAACATGATTCTGATGTGCATACACAAGACACATAATGATTTCAAAATCCAGCAGATCCTACCAAGGATGAGTACGAGGCATTTTCATCATCTGTTTTGGGTTTCTGCTGTGATATTTTCATAGATATTTTAGAGCTATGCATAAGTTGTCCCGTCTCTATATTGGCTATACCACACAGATTGATCTTTTGACGTTTTGCTTCCTCCAAGTCACCTTCCCAGCAACATTCGGACACTATCTCAAGTGCGTTCTCTAAATTTTCTTCGGCTAAAAGGTCCCCGTTTTGGATAAGAACTAGATAAACTTGTTCAGCACAAGCCTTTCGAATCTGTCAAGGAAAATGGGGTAGGAAGTTTGTTAGAACGGAGGTGGCAATCTCAACCGATTTTCTTGTAAACACATAGATTTGGGATATTTTCTGAACTTAAAAGGGTCAAATATTAAGAGGAAGATAGACTAAAAATTAAAAGGGAGGTGATCCGTACACCACCAAACATGTTTCACATTATTGTAAAGTACAACACCTTAAAGTATGTTTGGTGGTGTGCGGCTAAAAAATGATGGTGTACGGATCATCACCCAAAAAGAAAACAGGTCAAACATGTCAAAAGTCACCCAACGTGTATTTTTGATGCATAAAATCACATTTCACGATAATCAATTTACAAAAAGAAATTACAAATTTTGGGCAAAAAGTTCTCATAATCAACCAGCTCCGACCAATTTCAACACGTAAAAAATATTATCCATTTTGAATCGTTACTGAACTAGCCCATATTACCGCATCTAAATAGATCATACAAACATAACTCTCAAAGTAAAAAAGTAAAAAAGTAAAGCAGTAATGAAACAAATCCTCTTTTTACAAAAAAGTTCAGAGTCCAACTTACCTTATTAGACCATCATCATAAATGAAAATCAATTATATGCATTAATTTGTGTTCTTTTGATTAGACTGTAGTGAAAGATATTTTAACTATACGACAAATACTAGAAGATTTACTTGAACCGTGCCATGGTCTATGTTAACATTACAATTTTCAGTGCACCTTGAAAGCAAGTTTTCTTTTAAAAACTTCAAGTTACTTATTAATTACTGTAGATTTTTGTATCATGGATAGCATTAAGCCATTGACTGCCAACAATATTCAGTAGAGGCGTCAACTTCGACCCCATTGACTTATGAATGGGTCGACTTAAGTTAGACCTAAAGGCTCAAATGGGTCAAAACCCGAATCAAACGATTTAGCAAAAAACGAAATGGTCAAATGTGTTGAAGGGGTCAAACAAAAAAATTCGCCCAAAGTGTACATTTGATGCTTACAACCTCCTGAATTGTTTTATTTTAAAAAGTTGGATTATTGTTGTAATAACATACTACAGTATGTACTCAAGGCATTAACTATTTATGAGAAATGGAAGAAAAAACATGGTTGTGGGTCAACGCAAACCGACTTGCCCTTTTACCTCATCTAATTAAAAATCCTGGGATATTGATGGCACCACTTACCTTGGGATATCGATGGGTAAGAAAAGATAGAAGATGTGAGAAAGCCTGGGTATTGATTGGATCCAAAATTGAAGCAATGTATCCAAGTATTGCAATGCCAGCATATAACTTGGGGAAGTCCTTTGTTCCTTTCAGCTCAATAGCAAGAGACTCCAGAACACCCGCACAAAACACTTGAGTCTGAGCCTAGTAATAGTTTTAAAAAACCACCAACTTTATTGTGAGCGTAATAATGCTTTTAGTAAATTGAATATAAGTTAATACACGACACATATACACATTAAGAGAATGGGTCAAATGGGTCAAACACGTTGAAAGTTGCCCAAATTTTACTTCTAATGGATGCAACCTCCAAAATCATCTTTAGTTAACAATTTAAATTAAGCAATAACTACTTCTAAAAGTGGACAGAAAGTCTTTGCAGGTTAGCCCAACCGACCAACCTCAATCGAAAAAGCAACCCATTTATACCCGAACCTGAGTTGTCCCGTTACCCAATCCACCAGAGCCACGCATCTTGCTACATCAACGAAAAACTTTGAGATATCACCACAAAGGAAATAAAACACTTCAAAAGGTAAGTGAACTAACCTCCATTTGTAAGAAGATCCGTTTGCTGAAGAGAATCTCTATAGTCTGAAAAGGATGACATGATTATAACAAACCATTTAGTGTCGTTCATGAACTTAGAATATTTTTTAAGGAAAAATACCTTCAGGGTGGGAATTATGACTCTGTCATGTCTTTTGTAATTTTGAAGAACCCAAAGGATGTCATCAGATAACCTGGACTCTCTGGCGTTGATTTCACTCCCATCTTTAACTTTAACAGCTTGTAGATACTCTAACAAAGCACCAAGTGCAGCCTTTTTCAAAGACTCTTCTAATCCGCCAATGGAAATTACTAACCCAGACATAACATATTTACTGTAACAACCATACTGAAGCAACTTAACAAAGCGAGGAAACGAGCAACTGGGTACCTGCAGGGAAGTACGTGACCGTTTTCTTGTCAATGGAAGATAGAGATGAAAAAATAGAAGTTTCGGCAGGTGGATTTACGGGTCAAAAAGGGTCGGGATTGGCTTTAAATACTTTCTTCTTTCCAAACTTTTCAAAGCTTTATTCATAATTAGTGTGTCAGAGATCGTTACAAAAACTATATTGTATAAATGGACATCTAGCTTTTTGAACAACATCATACCAGAGATTTCATGCATTAAGAATAATATGGGTGACTTTTCACTCGTTTGGCTCAAACTATTTTTTGTTTTATTTTGATCCGTTAGAAAACAAATATAACTCAAATCAAGCCATTCACAAGTAAATGGTTAAATTTGACTTCCGTAAATAAGAGATGACTACATAAATTAATCAGAACCAACCTATTAACACTTACCCCCCACTTCAATTCACCTTCCTTGGGAACAAGTTTTTCTAGTTTTTCCCTATAGGGTATGTGAGGAACAAAAACGACTTCACTGTATAAAATCCTTTGAAGAGCTTTTACAGCCACTTCTCTCAACCTGTCCATCTTTTCTACTGCTTGTTTTACAAGGCCTCCAACTAAATTGGTTGCAATATTATCATCAAAAAGTAATTCACTTCCAACTGTTTTATCTCTCTTGCATAAGATGTATGTACATTTCTCAAGGCTATTCATTGCAGCTATACGAACCCATGAACCTACATCACCTCTGTTATCAACAGAGTAATCTTCCAGAGCATTGAACAAACTCTGCATTACTTCGGTTTTCATTGTAATAAACAAAGAAGCATACTCATCTGGTTGTAAGCCAGCACACTCTGTAGTTGAAGCTAGTGTTTCACATACTAATACAAGTCCTTTAACAGCATTTACCCGTGCTTCAGCATCCCTATCTTCCGGGTTATCCTAGCCATGACAAAAATAAAATAGTGTCACATGAAATATTCATTTGCTAATAGAAGTGAAAAATGGCTAGGTCAGGTTCGGTAACAGGTCCAAACGGCTAATCTTTGTAAGTATCGGGTTGACCCAAAATAATATTTTATTCAACCTGTTTAACTTTATTAATCAACTATCAGCGTCAAACATGATTACAACAACATATTTTTTTTTTTTACTGATAATCTAGCACTTGAAATAAAAAATGTATGTATTCGAAATAGACTTAGAAAAAACTTTGGGCCCTTTTAACCAGTTTCAATTTGGCAACTTTTTTTTAGTTTTTATTTTACACATTTGACTGATTAGATATAAAACTTAACCTGAACGACCTTTCCATAATGGGGTCAAAACCACAACCTCTATTACTTTCTATCAGGAAACTTCATTAAAACAAAAATTTACCTCGGTTGCACAAGCTTTGCAAAGTTTTTGAAGCACTATTTTCCATCTTGTAGCAAGAAACTCAAAGGGCAAAACCCCGATTGCCAATGCAGATCCTCTTCTCACTGCTACATTCGGCTCAGTCAACTGCTCCAGGTACTTCAGCGTAATATCATAAGTCCCTTTATCGTCCGGCTTTGCAAAGTATGTTGGAACAAAATGTTTGAAAGCTTGACTAGCAGCATTCTGTATAGGAGAAACATGAAGGAGATTAGGAGTTGAAATTAGAAAGACTAAAGAGTAGTAGGTGAAAAGTTAGTACAGAATTACCTGTATTTGACCATTAGGATGTCTCAAATTCTCGCTAAGGGTATCAAGCAAACTTCGTTTTATTTTTTCTGTTAAAATTATGTTGACGATAGAAATACACTCAATGAACCGAGAAACTGCAGCACGCATTATCTCTCCACCCTTTCCACGATACAATCTAGCTTTCTCAATAGCGGGGACTACACCAGCAACAACTTTCTGCTTATCTGGAATCACAAATTTGAACAAAAATGTAACTAATGCACATGAAAGACACCAAAAGAGATTTCAGTACTAGAAGATTACAAACCTTCTGGAAGAGCATAACCACAGTTATGTAAAGCTAATACAAGCTCACCAAGTGCCAATGTTGCACCATGGCGCATACATAAATCAGATGCGAGAGTGCATGGGATTAGTTTCTCAAGCACAAAATTCGCAGAATATTCTGGATCATATTTCACAAGAACAGCTAAAGCATTTGAGGCAAGTTCTCTCAATCCTTTTTCCTGAAGTGTCAATAGTGAGTTAGTTAGATACTTAGATGACGTTGTCAATAGCGAGTTAGTTAGATGACGTAATATATTGATTCCATGAAGCATCATAAAAATACAAGAACATACCCAGTGACAAATCTTGTTAGATATAAGTTCTTCCATAAATGAATGGAGGTAACCATCATATTGGGCTATAGTGACAGCAACATGAAGATAAGCATTTACTCTTGAAGAAAGTGCAAAATAATCAGCCGTATTCACAATGTCGATTCCATGAGAATAACTTCCTTGTCTCCCAACATTTTCCTGGAAAGCAGCAGCAGCTGCTCTTCTACAATTAACCTGTAAGATCGTTTGAAACAAAAATCCTTCATGAGACAATAAAACTTTTAAGCCACATAGATCATGCAAAAGTGTTACCAAGCACCTCACGGTCATAACATGCAATAATTAAAAGGTGTGGTGCAAGTTGATCCAGTATGCCCTTCATGTCAGTGTGATTATATGCACGGCCAAACGCCCAACAAACATAAGCAGCAGCATCACGAATATGAGACCCAACACTATGTGGACCTCTCCGTATGTCATAGTGCAGCGCCTGTACACAATAATCAAAGAAATTTTATAGAACAAAAAGGCAAGATACACTATCAAAAATCATTGTTATAGATGTACATATCATATATACCTTTATAACAACAGGTACAACTTTAGGGAGGCTAACTGGTAAGAGCAATCCTCTACGTGCTAGCTCAGCCAATGCTAAGCATCCACCATGCCAAGATCCATCACCCTACAGAGTATGGATCGTTAATAAGTCAGGCAGAAACCAGCATAAAATAAACAAAATCAAGTGGAAGTCCGCCATACCTCACCAGGTGAAAAAAGTTCTAATACAGACAATAGGACTTCCTCCGCCAGAGTATATGTTAGACGCGAAGTTATGCGTCCAATACCTTTTGCAGCAGACCATCTAACAACAGTATCCTGAAAGTCGAGGATCAATAATGTTACAAAAAAAAGGATAACCAACCCATTACCGGTCCTCTGCCGACCGGTCCCACGGCCAACATGAGAGAAGAAGATCACAAATGTGAATTTAAAATGTTTCGCTTCCTGAAATAATTAGAATGTTCTCTCCACAAAGCAACTTAGGGAAGAAAAGTCCACAACATAAAATTGCGCTATAAACATACCGTATCCTTTAGTCCAGACAATAATAATTCGATGATCTCTTCTATAATATCAGGAACATCCATCTCTTCCTCTTGAAGAAAGTAATCCTGACCCGAATTGGATGATCCAGACATTGCTACATGACCGCTTAAATCAGTCTGTGATACATTTTGTGATATATTTTGTCCAAGTGCATTGTGTTTACCCTATATTTCACGAAGACAAAAAAAAAATCCATATAAAAAAGAAGTCTCACTTTTCCTTTGTTCTTTTAAGTAATTTACTAAAATCAACAACGGAAAAGGACAATCTGTTACCACATAGCGCCAGGTTGTTGGACGATGAGGTAGACATGTGAGCCCTGTTCGTTGTGTAAGTTTTATCAAATATTTGCGAAGTAAAGGACTACGAGCTGCAGGGGTTGACTTGATCAAAACTGACGTGTCATTCCAAACTACAGGAACAATATCAAGTAATGCTTTCCGGCTTCCAGTCTAACATATAGATCACAAGGCAAGTTCAGAAAACTGTCAAATACATAAACCGAGACAAATAGCAGGGAAAAAGTAAGAGATATAAAATTTTAGAATTGGCTTAGACGTAACTGCAATTTGGTGAGCTATACAATAAACATTTGCTCACAGTGACATGAATAGACATCAGAAGCAGACCTTGAAAATAGCAGCAAGGGTTTGTACAGCACCAAGTAAGCGGAAATGATGTATCACATCTTCTGTGGCAGACAATAGGACTTCATGACTCCATTTAATAAAGCTGAAAAAAGATAGAATTTAGTTGGATGTAAGCTTAGCAGCACAACTGAATAATCCTTGCATTTCTGCAAAATAACATAAACACAAAAATCCTTGCATTTTTGCAAACTGCACAACAAGTTTGGCGAAGATACTCCTAGATATTCACACAAAAAAATAACTGGTATTTATATTAGCTGATAAAGTTTAAATAATGTAATTTTTGTTCACAAAAAACATAATAACTGAAAAATGCTAGCACATTATGCAACTTTTGCTCACAACTGTTTTATATTAGATGTTAAAGCTTAAATAACGTCGGAATCCTGATGAGTAAAACCTGGTAAAAGCAGGCAACATATCTGGACGTGTTAAAAGCTTTGAAAGAAGCAATCCAGCAATTGTTTGCATGGGACCCGCACTTGAAAGGTACTCCTTTGACATCTCTAATATCCTAGTTACCAAGGGAGTTGTTTGATTTGCATCAACGGAGTTCGTATTTGAAATACTTGTATCTACAGATGATATATCAAAAGGAACTAAAACAAGTATTGATAGCCACAAGAGAATCACACATTTGGTCTCCATCTCCCCGGTACTTTCTTGCCTCAAAGCTGTTCCTTGAGTTGTGCCATGGCATTTCTCTAAAAGAGACACTGCTGGTTCTAAATCAGAAACTTGATGAGGAAAGAATCTGATAACAGCTTTGTACCCACAAACTGTGACCAAAGAATAGATAATGATGCATAAAGGTTTGATTATTTCAAGAAGTTCACTGGAATCGACCCCCAGTTCAATTGTCTTGGAACGGACAATAAACATCAGTGGAGAAATTATGGTCTCCAGATATGGTTCTAACAATTGTCCTTGTTCCTGATATTTGTCCATCTGTATGTAATGAAAACCAATTTAAATTAAGCAAATGAAAATCACATTATATCTCTTTTTTCAAAGAAGTATAATTTCATGTTTACATCCTACAGAATCGCTGAAATTCTAAAAATGATTTATAACCAACATAGATACGAAGAGGGAACAGTAAAAAACGATGAATTAATCAATGCAGATATACGAAGTCTAATAAAAAGATTCCTAAAGTTAATAACTTCTGATTTAGAGAAAGTATACATGATTACTTCAGATAGTTCCAATCATCAAAACCCTATATGCAAAGGGAGAAGTTACACAAGTTTGGAACTTTCATCCTTGTATTTAGTCAAAACTGTACAATGTTGGCTGAATTATGAGGATATAGCATGAGAATGTATGACAAAATATGCCTTTTCATGCAGGTTAAAAATTCATACTACCATTGTCCGTGTCTAAATCAACGTTGTTTTGGCTTCCATTACTGCAATCTATAAGTTTGACATGAACAAAATGAACTTCCTCTATTCAAATTTCGTCAGTCCCACATCATGAGAATACACATTACTTGGGCATAACCTACAAGTCTTTTCTCTTAGGAGTTTCCTTCAATATCTATATCCATAGTGATAAGACCGATACTTGACCCATAACCAACTCCCATACGCTTAAATATGGTTGTTTCCAACACTAAATATTCTAACTGAGGCACTCGGTCATTTACCCTGCTTAAACTAAACAATGTAATCTAGGCTAGCTAAGATGACTATACGTTCGCCGAGGTCAAACCGAGGGGTCCGGAAATGTGTGCCCATCCACTGATAAGACCAACACTTCCAATAACCAATGTTAAACATATAAGCCCAATAATATTCCACTCTAAAACGAATCGGTGTGATAAAGGAAGTAGCCCTTAAGCTTATGTATTGGCATTTAGCCTTCACATCTTACAATATGGGACCGGGTTTGCACCTAACATATACTTGTATACTACCTATACAGTTAATGAATTAAATTTTCAGATTAATTACTAATTGTGTGTCATCACTTTTATAATCAAAAACTAAAAATATAAGCTATAGATATATACATTCATGATTATAAATATATAGATATAGATATATACATACAATGGATCGGATGTTGTGAACGGAAGAGAGATCGGAAACACGACCATTTGAAACGATGTCGTTTAGGATAGACTTGACTTGTTTCCATTCCTGTAAAAAATATCTTTGAAGCACTAATTGTTTTGAATCGTGTTCTTCATCTTCTATTTCCGAAATCATCGGAGGTTTTGATTCATCTTCTATTGCCGCCATGAGTGTGTCAAGTAAAGATCGTGTTCTTCCCGCGCTGGTGTTTGTCGGTTTTTGTATTCAGCAACTTTCTGAAAGGCTTTGATTGTGTGTGTGTTTTGTTTATTATTTGGGTGGAAGTGCTAAATTGGGATATGTGTAGGGTTATTGTGGGTAAATTTAAATCTTTGGGGTCCTTATTGCAAATCTAACGGACTTTTGGTTCAAGCATTCTTAGAGGGCACGGAGCACCCGTCGGGTTGCTAACGGGTAGCACCATACCGCCGGTGACCACCGCCCCGCCCCCGACGGGCTGGCCTGAGCGGGCTGGTG
>JAOXNX010000019.1:25143333-25161595 GCA_028566075.1 Solidago caesia
GTACATAGATAGTCATATGAACATGTGTAAGCAATTATATAGTGAATGATAAATGATTTTATTAAAATACCCTTTTAGTTTTAATTTTAAAAAAGTTCCTAAAGGTTCCTGACCTTTTAGGGGTTCCTAATATAAGCTTTCCCTATATATATATATATATATATATATATGGGGAAGATGAATATAAGGTTGTTCCACATCTAAGTTTAGATATGGAACTCTCACATTTTTGTTTTTCAATCATTAAAATTTATGGGGCCCATGTCATTTATTTATTACACAACAAATATTAAAAAATTAATATGTGAGGGGTTTCATACCTAAACTTAGGTATGAGAAAACCTTATATTCACTTTTTCCTATATATATTTATATATATATAAGCAATGAGAACCGAATACTCGAACGTTCTGACATTAAAAGAAGATTTATATTTCTTGTTCTTTCAATATTCTGTTTCATTATTGAACTAAGAAATTCTTCACTGTGCAGATGATGAGGCAAGCAGGTGTGCAGTTAACGTCAACCAATGAGCAAAATCCCTTAATAAGCCAGCAACAAAAGCAGCAGGAAATAATGAACACTCCAATTGATTCAGATGATGTTACCGTAAGGAGAGTTCCCAACTTACCTCCACTAGACCTACTTACCGGTACGTACTATCCATTTGTTCCGTTACTGGTAACGTGCATTTAATTAATTAATCTCATATTAGAAAGAAAACAAGTAGATTCGATTTTTTTCACTGGGGCTCCTCGAGATAAATTAACTGGGTGATAGACGAATGAGACCATTTCCATTAGTTTCATTTGGGAGTAACCTTTTTGTCTATATGCAAAATTTGAACTTAAAAACAATATATTTTATGTACCACACATTTTGTTATATAGAAGGCGCCGCAATTTGATATTTTTTAAAATTCTACAAGATGCTCGTATTCCTAAACCCAAAATTTACAATGTGTTGGACTAGTGCCCAGACAAAACCAGAATTCAAATTAACGCGCCAGATAGCTTCAATAAGGTGTAATGTATAAACTTATAGTTATTTGCATTTTAATAGGACCTAGAGACGATTACCTCAAGTTTTGTCTCCCACTATACGAAGCATCCATCAAATGTGATTGGAAAGCTGCTAAAGCTATTCTTGAAAAGAGACCGGAGCTTGTAAGGTATAGCATCACTGAAAATGGGGAAACTGCACTTCATGTTGCTGCATCCGCAAAAGTTTCCAATAAAATAGGGAACGTGTTTGTGAAAAATCTGGTGGATTTGATGGAGAAAGAAGACTTAGCACTTGAAAATGAAAATTTCAACACTGCCCTCTATTTAGCAGCAGTTGCTGGAAACCTTGAAACGATTAGGATTATGGTAGAAAAGAACAGTGCCTTACTGGTAATCCCTGGTGGTGAAGGAAAAATGTTGCCACTCAATGTTGCTGCCTTGTGTGGTAAATATGATGTGGTCAAATTTCTTTACGAAAATTCTAATGATTTGTCTGATGTTGCTCGCTGGAGCTGGACAGACGTGAAACGTGGTTGGCTTCTTGAGAAATGTGTTGAGAATGACATGTTTGGTAAGCATTTAGTATCCAATTATTTTGGCTACACATTTTAGTTTTTATTGTTCGGCAAATGGTAGAAAACGATTTTTAAATGTCGGGTATGTTATTTTTTTAATCGATAAAATTAAAAATGAAGGGTCCCACCTTTTTGTTTACTCAATTTACATAATATATTCTCTTAAAAAATCATTTTTAATAATCCTCCTAATAATACGATCATGACACTTGATAATTCAAAGGATGAGATTAGGATTGACATGCAATTAAGACATTAGGAGGATTGTTAGGGGATTTTGTAGGAGGGTATATCATTACTCAATTTACATATCTATAATAACTTATAAAACATTTACCCCTTCCCCCCTCAACTTTCAAAATTTGATATACATATTTTACCCCTCTATAATTATCTATAATATTCTATCATACTAATGGCATCAAAAAGTAACCAACTATGCACAAATTAATGGCTATGTTGTGTAATGAACTATTTGGGTGTTCATTGTATATAATGAACTTTCAAATCCCGGTTATTGGATATACCCGACCAATCAAAAACTTGCAAACCGACAATGTGGCAACTTATATGGTTGCCACATATACCCGGATACATCCAATAACTGGGAATTGAAAGTTCATTACATCCAATGAACACCCGAATAGTTCATTACACAACATAACCATTTGTGCATAGTTAGTTACATTTTGGTGTCATTATTCTAAACTTAAAATACCTATAATACCCCTATTAATTTAATATTTATACTTTCCTTATTCATTTAGTCAAACTTTTGTTCTTATAAAATTACTTTATTTAATTATAATCTTAATTTATTATAACTTATATTTTTATAATTTTTAATTATGAAAAATAATAATAAATCTTTTTAATTAACCAGAACATTATCTTCTATACTATTATACCACTCACGAAGCTGCAACAACCACTATTAAAAATCATTGAACACCACCAATAAAATTTTTTAACAACCGCCGCATTGCGCGGGTACTCTTCTTTTACTTGAATGAATATGTTGCTTAGAATTCCCAACCATACTCTGCCGCTACTATAAACGTTCCATATATATATAGAGAGAGAGAGAGAGAGAAAGAGAGAGAGAGGTTGGTTATTGTAAAACAAGTATTAAAGTAAAACAAATAGGATAAAATCTTGACCATTGGATCATGATAAAACTGATGCACGAAGATTCATAGAGCACAACTATATACACTGATGCACGAAGATTTTCATGATACACAACGATTTTCAATTAAGAGAAAATGATTGTTTGATTTGTTTTACTTTAATACTTGTTTTATTTAAACCAGAACCTTGTTATATATATTAAGCTTAATTTTTATGGCTTATTTTTAGGTTTATAAACTTATCATGACTTAAATATAAAAAATAAGCTCGTAAAAAATAGAACAGAAAAGTTAGCTTATCAAAATTAAGCCGCATAAAAATAAACCCAAAAAACTTATCTTATCAAATATAAACGGCGTGAAAATAAGCTAGGCCAAACACCCTATAATAATTCTTTAAAGAATGACAATGAGAATGCTTATTATTTTGGAATGTCGATTTTATGAAAAGAAATCATCTTTTTCATTTATTAACCACTTTAAAGCTTAGTTTGTTATTTTTGTCGTTAACTTTGGCCTTATACTTGTAGTCCCTTCAAGTATTATATATATTTCTCATAGAGGACCTTGTAAGTTTTCTGAAAAGGTTTTTAGCCCTTAGACATAAGAAGAACTATACGCATTAATTACAGTCCGATTTTTTTATATATTAAAGATTTTTAATTAATATATTTGATTTGTACATTTAATACAGTCAAACTTTGTTTTTAAATAACTTGAATTCATTAAAATCTTTAATATAAAAAGAAAGTCTTAGTGTAATTAATGCATATGATTTTTCTTATTAACAGCACTAAAAGTTGTCATTACTAAACCCTTTTTGTATTAAAAAAAAAAATAGTTTTGATAATCTGTATACATTGATTGAAGTCAATAATGTTCTAACGTATTTTAAATCTTGTTTTGATTTATATAATCGACTTGAAAATTTACAATTTACTAGCATAATACTCATGCAGCGCGACGGAATAAATAATTTTTATATATTTACAACTTTCTATGATATCATATGGTTTTTGATGGCGGCTGTTAGAGTTGGTGTAAAAGAAACGGAAAAATTATAATGTATCACATGTTTTTTCTGTAAGCTTCTGTTTTTTAATAAAATAGTTTTCAATAAATCAAAATTTTTATAAAAGGTTAAGTTATAAACTTATAATTATTTTATATATATGTATCTTGAGTTTATGAATTGATAAGTGTAATGTAATTGAATGTCTTATAAGGAAAAAAGTAAATTAATGTAAAATAAAAAAAGATATACATAAACTAATGTTTAAGTTTATAAAATTATATCAGTCATCTTAAATATCCAAAGTTTAGCCAATGAGGCACATATCAACTGGCAAATGTCTGGAGATTATAAGGAGACTTTCCTGGTATTTACCTACTGGTCTTGGATTCGACTCCTCGGTGGGGATGTGCTCGTTTTAAAACCGGCCCGACCCGGCAAAGACCGAGAACCGAGATGGCAAAAAAAGATGACCCGAGACCCGGACCGAAATGGTCACAGGTGGGTTGGTTCGGGTTTGGGCTTAAACCGGGTTTCACGGGTTGGACCGAAATAGGGGATGGGCTGTGTGAAATTTTGAGTTTGGGCTTATATGCAATGGAATGGACCATCACCATTGGACCGAATTACACCTATTGCTACACTGTTTGACTTTGAGAACATATATACATATACTGTTTGACAAGAACATTATCATATGTACCAGAAAGTCAGAAACATCATATTATCAGAAAGTCAGAAACATCTTCATTACTTCATAGTTCATACTACAATACTACAATCAGCATTTGGCGTTGGCTCCCTTTCACGCCCTTGTTTATGGATACATGACACATGTTATTAACTTATTATTACCGTTACCAATACCAATACAATTAATTTGCAAGGGGAGTTCAAGTGAATAGTGAAGCACGCAGCAAATACAATCAATTTACAACAGTACAATTAATTTGCGAGGGGTTCAAGTGAACAGTGAAGCAGGCATCAAATACAATCAATTTGCAAAGAGAGTCAAGTGAATTGCAAAGGAGGCATCTTTGTTGGAAGCTGGCTGGCTGGCTGCTGATTAAGTAGCACGACTAACTGGCTGCTTTTTTCTTTTATAACGAATTCTCATATTATTTTTTTTCGGGTTATCTTTATGAATATATATTTCGTTTTTCATTTTCGGGTTATATGTATTAGTATTTATACCCGCATCGAAGCACAGGCCCTACTAACCCTCGTTGTATTCAACCTTGTAAGAGTCCATGGCATACTATTACAAGATGCAAAGAAAAACTGAAAACAGAAACAAATTCCCATTGTACTAGGTACTTTAAGAACAAACCTCACCACTATCTGTAGCAATGATAATATAAAAGCAGCTTTAGCAACGGTGTATCTTACTTCGGCCCATGCTTTGAATAGACTATCATGGGATACATGTTACACCAAGTGCACGTGTATAACTAAAGAAATGTTAGCCATCTAATGCAAATTTGGATGCAGTTAGGAAGTGTCACGACTATTAGAACATTATCGCTGGAAATATGAACCACCAACAAACAATCCACAAGGCTTTCATACCTTGCAGTACCAAGGCTTTCATAACTTGCAGTACGCTAAAGGAGCCATATTAGTTGAGCCAGAGAGGAGAACGGCGTATTTAATGTTGGTGTGGTTCTTTCTAACTGTGCAGCCATATCATAGCATAGTCCACATCATCACTTGTACTAACTTCATACAATAGACACTTAGACACTTACACCAGTATTACAGCATCAATACTTGTACAAGAAAATGTGCAACAGTTTTTGAGTTGACTACATGATATCAACCGGGGTTACCTTTTTGACCCTGCTAGTTGATGAATCAGAAGAGGGTTCACCAGCCGGCACCATTGCTCCATCAGCTCCCCAAGGATCAGTCCAAGGCAGAGTCCACCTGTCCCAAGTTCCCTGATCGTTCCATCCCAAGAGACCATAATCATTGAGCCCTATAAACACAACAAAGAGTTACGGTTATAGAAGCCATCTTTAGAAACATCCACACATGATTCTTATAGTAATTGAAATGCACATAAACATGAAATACATGTTCTTACAAAACACAGGTCCATTTCACTTTTGTAAACACGCTCTACTCTTCAAGTTTAGTTAGCTACTGAATTCACTTATAAACATGGAATCACTAAGGTCATCTTGATAGTCTATTTTATAACTTAACAGAAAACTAAACGATATAATAAAAATTAAGATATAAGATCATTTGACCCCAAAAGTCGAACCCTATGACTTGGCAGCTTATAATATTTCTGGAGATAGCACTTGATATGTTCTTAAGCATTCAATACTATGGAAAAATATACATACAGTATGTAATGAGCACAATCTATTTGTCACACAACTGAAGTAACAACATTTAGTGAAAGAACATAATTATGAATATCATGTAATAACTCCACAATACTTCATATATGTTCAAAAATCATACAGGCTGATTTATGAGATAAAATGGATAATCTCCAGATTAAAAATGACGAATATCAAGTAATAACTCGACAAGACTTTATGCCAAACAATACCTGCATTCTCAAGTGAACTGAACCCATCATTCCAACCTGGTATATGCTTGTCTGCATTGACTTTCCAATTCTCCTCGAACCCGTTTAGTTCATCTAAGTAATTCATGCAATATAAGGTCTTTGATCAGTCCAGAAAAAAGAAAAATCAAAACTTTCTAAAAGGAAATATACCTTCATTAAGATTATGGAGAATTTGCAAGGAATCCTCTTTGCCATCTGGGGTACGATTTTTAGTCAGTGTATGTCCCTTCAAGAGCATAAAAAGAAGTTACATGAATATATTTCTGGTTAAAGTGAAGTTTTCATGGCACACTAATTTATGGATAGTATTGTCGATGAAAAACTGTTGAACAGGCGATATGGTAGTTTCTTACTAAAATCACCAATAGAATAACGCCTTACCCAAAAAGAACTATGTGGATTTCGTAATGTAAAAAAGAAATGGTCTTAATAGTTACAAAGTTTACATCTTTCTTATATTTTCGAAATTTCTAGCAACATCTTTGGCTGGCATGGATACGCAATCACACGAACTGAAGAAAGAATGGCATACCTTCTCATGTATTCCTCTAGAGATTGTATGCAGAGCTTGACCCACAGTCTTATCTTCTTCTTTGATTTCTAGAAGAACCACCTGCACGCCAAAAATTTAATTTCATTCCATGTATGCATCAAGACCACACTAAATCTATTCCAAGAAAAGAAGTGACAAAAACATCAACTGCATGATCTTACCCCATCGCCACCAGTCCTTCGGCCAATAGAAGAACTATAGTACACTCCGTTGACACCACCATAAGCCACTCTTCTATAGTTGAAACTTCCAGACTCTATATTGTAAGAAGGAGGATTAAAATGTGATTCGATAAAAATGTATGTCAAAACTCTAGACCTATGTTTAGGCGACTACCATGAACCATAAGAGAAGTATATGATAAATATAATAATAAGTATCAAATTGTGTTTATACCATGAGAATGATGAGCCGGTGTTTTGCTGACTGCTACTTGTGTGTCAGGAACTGAACCTTGGCCATCATTGTCTAATTCCTCAATTGTTATCTCCTTTCTCGACCCGTGGGTATCAAATGGCCGAGTGAAGAATGGGTCATCAAACGGATCTTTTCCCCCAAATAACTTAGACATTTTACTACGAAAAAAAACAATAACATGAGCAGTCCGTCAAAAACCATAACATTTTAGTATTTTACTCCCAATCTTGTATTATAATTGTGTGCTCATTATATGCCGATGCCATATTCAAATTTTGAAAAGACTAAACACATTCTGTACGTAATCAAATGTTATAGAAGCATACCATTAGGAGGAGAAAGCCCATTTTTAGAATCTATTTTGTTAATCATAGTAAATATTAATTTGTAACTTCAAGTTTATTTTAGTCATATATTGTCTGGTAAGTATATGGTTTGGGATGATGAGGAAAACCATTTTTGTTGACTTTTGATGTCGATTTTAGTTGACTTTAAATCGTGACATGGTATGGATTTTATATTTAATCTTGTTTTGCTCACGTACGTACCTTGACGTTATGATTATCAAATTTGGTCGGTCGGTCGGTCGGCCGATTAAGAAAACTTAAAAATTATCTAGTGTAAAAAAAAAGGGAAAGGTATTAATAACAACTTAAACAGTAGCTGCTGGAGTCTAATTCCTAAACATGACCAATCAAAAAACTAGTCTTATTCGCTTTCAAATATTAAATGATAAATCGGATTCTAATCTAATTAATATATGATCAAAGACATTTAACATTTTAACTAATAGTTCATTCTCCAACTTTCCTTAATTCCATCATATTCTGGTCGGTCTTAGAAACCATAAACACACGAATAATCAATGTTATGTCTACGTTTGTGACGATAACAAAAACAACATAAAACGTAATTTGAATTTATATATGTTAAAACACATGTTGAGTCTATTATTATTAGTTTACCTTGCTGGCTTGGCAGGCAGTAAAGCAGTGTGTATGTTTGTGTGTGGAGTGGAAGACTGGAAGAGGATGAAAAATGAAAATTACAAGAGGGAGAAACTTCGAGAAACGACTAGTATGGCACAAGATAAGGAAAAAGGTATCAAATGGTCCCAGACCTTTTCTTTTTCTATTTTTTTTTTTTTGTATAAAAAAAAAACGATTTTGGTATTCGTGGTCTAAAGTTTTATAAATACGGAGTAATACGTATTATACATAGTCTAAAGTGGTCTATAAGTTTTATAAATAACTAGCATGGTACCCGTGTATTGCTGCAGATATAAATGACTTGGCGTCAGATGGGGTAATTTTTTTAAAATGTAACAAGGGTAATTTTTTTTTATTTAGTTAGATGATAATGTGTTATGGTAGATGAAAATGTGTCTTGATATTTATACACAATATGGATGACACAATATCATCAATTATGGTGGCAATTTTACCATAATTAAGTTGATAATTTGTTCATAGAATCATGGGATTGATATATGTTAAAATTATGGAATGAAATTAGTAAAGATAATGGCTGACAAAATAAGAATAATTTGGACTTTTTGCATCTTTCAAAAAGTAACATTTAGCAGGAGGTTGTAATAGAGAGTATAGATATATTATACATAAAAATAATCATTTTTTAAAAGTAATTTTTAAGTGACAAGTATAATACTTTACAATTTGTTTAACAAACCCTAACAAGTTTTACAGAAAAATACTAAAACGTATGATTAATTTATAAGTTGAAATATGCTTTAAAAGAAGATCAAAACATATGACAAGATTTAAAGATAAAGATGAAAAAAATAAGAAATAATAAAAATCAAGTTAATTAGAGACTAAGTCCATGTATGATTACTCTGTAAATAAGTCATTCAAATATTTTTATTCTTACGTACCATTATTTTAATTTAATAATAATAATAGTTATTATTATTACGCCAAGTATAAAAAAAAAAAGGCTTTTAAAAAAATTACTCCATATTAATTCAGGCCAAGATACTCTATTTACCTAAAAATTGTAAAACCATTATTTGTGTTTAAAATAAGTACATTAACATACAACAAAATCAACGCTAACTATTCTATCTATTAGAACAATAAAGAAATCGAGAAAATCAAATTTGAAGACAGGAAAAAAAAATTTAAAAAATAAAAATCTTTAAGAGTACAAACTCGTATAAAGCATTTGACATGTTCATAAAAATCTTTCCTCAACAAGTAAAATTTATTTAGAAACACTTGTCATCGTCTAGCTTTATCGTTTTACACGAATACAATACTACTAAATATTAAATAAAAATGCTTAAAATCGGAACACCCCTCTATATAATAAACATGTAATTGAATGTAATAAAAACCTGCTGTTTTATCATACATAGTACAAGTTCAAAATGGGTGAAAACAAAAGATGTCTTCTTCCTAAGAGATGCAACATTCATGTAACTTCAAAAAACCTTAACATCAGATTTCTGAAACTAGTCTGCTTGACCCTCACCAATAGTACGTAACTTTGTTGAATGTATAGGACCACCCCTATTCGATAGACTACAATACATCTGCTTATTATAATGCGCATGTCGAGCCATTAATAGTGGTTGCCACATCGTGTTCAGTCTATGTTGATTGTTACAACCTTTTTAGATCGGCCACTGGAGGAACTTGTCCGTACCCCATTGTCATTACTCGCTCTTCCCCTGCTCTGGGATTGGTCGCCTGACTGGAGTGCCATGCCAAATGGTCGCATGCTACTAGACCCTGTCAAAGCAATCAGAAAAAAGAGCACCTTGTAGGTAAAATTGCAGGAGCATGAGGTATCAACAACATATCCCACCCCAAAGGATACCGAGAAAAACGACTAATACAATATATGACCAAAATCATGTGATGTGTCTGCATAAAGGTATTCAAAGTATGTGTGAAAATACAGAAATATGAATGCTGTGATGGATTGACCAATACTTACCTGCTCTCCCAAATAAGTTGAATTCTTCATTCCATCCAGGGATGTGCCTGTCAGCGTTACCTTTCCATGCTTCTTCAAAACCAGTTAATTCATCTGAGGATTGACGATAACTTAGATTTCTGACTTATAAACCATCACGGTTAACATGAATATATGCAGTCAAGATGCTACCTTCGTCAAGGTTGTGTAAGGTCTGCACTGTGTCCACAGTCCCATCTGTACCAAGTTTCCTCGTGACAGAATGACCCTTAGGAAATAGGATTACGCAATTTAGTTTTTACATTATGGAAACACAAAATTTAAGCTACTTTTAAAACTTATCCTAGGAACAATAATGCATAGAGGAGAATATTAAAAGGCACCTTGTCATGTATCCCTTTGGAAATCCTGTGTGTTGCTCGACCTGTCGTTTTATCAGCTTCTTTGCTGTCTTCCAGCACCACCTGATAAAGTAGCATTAATTATAGCAATCAAGAACAGCAAAACCAGATTCAAATGAATATAAAACCACACGAAAATCACTTACTCCATCACTGCCTGACTTCCTGGTTGTTGTGGCGGTGTAGTATGTTCCATTTATTCCACCATATGTAACTTTCTTAAAGCTAACGCTATGGGACTGTGGCTTGGTCTTTTCAACCCGGTTATGATTCTTGTTGACATGCACACCCTTCTTTGCTTCTTCTGCCAGATAACCGTGGTCGAGTAAATGGTATGCAATATACAAGATTCTGATATTGCGAAAAGAAAATAGTAGCATTGATGATACCAATTACCATTCTACCTTGCAATCAACCCTATACCCATAGTTATTCCTAACTGCAAACAATATGACATCAAAATTTTGAATAGATGGTACCTTCATCGTCAGGATGTTCTATAAGAGGACCTTTGCCAGACGTGGCACCACCTTGGCGAGCTTTGCTATCATTGGCCTCAGAATCACCGCTTTCACTTTCTTCCCCTTCATCATCGGTATCCATCTCTTCAATAACTAGCCCCTTGGAACTGCTCACATTCGGATGAGGCAAATCATCAAAAGAACCACGTGTACCAAAGATGCTAGGCTCAAATATACTCCCGGATGGTCGGTTAAAAAAGGGGTCATCAAACGGATCCCTTTCTCCAAAGATGCTAGACATCATGCCTCTACGAGATGCAAAACCTTGAGGACCATCAAATAGGTCTTCAGAAGTTGGTTCATCTCTATTTTGTCTTTCCCTCTGCATCCCTTTAAAACAGATCCTAAAGATTCGAGATTCTAATTTCAGAAGAAAGTTATAACACTTGAATCACGTGAGAACTGTTCATTATTTTCGGGACTAATTCATCCTCCTCACGTTCCCTATACTAATCAGTTTAAATTGAAAACTGTTCCACCCTAATTCCATGTATAAGCAAGCAACAATCAAAATAGTATTGAGCGGGTCAGGATTAGATGGATGATTAATTATACATCCTCGATCAAACTTATCCTCCTAACAACAAGATCATGACATTTTGCAAAATCAAGAGATAGACGGGGAGAAAGAATAAGTAGACGAGCTGTGCAAAATCTTTAGATATATATTACATAGCGACAGGTGCATTCAACACTCGTGTATTCAACTTGTCCCGTTTTACTATTACCGTATGTATACAACTATCAAAACCTTGAACTTTCAATTCATTGATATTGTATGCATTTGCTTACCTTTTTCCAGATGTGACAACAATAAAAGTTGCCACATCATCTATCAAGCAATCAAAACTAGTAACACATCAACGGTTTATACGTTATAAGATCACATACTGACATACATACACTAAAATTCTTGGAAGTTTGATATATATATAGAATAGAGTTTTAGAAAATTATATATACTATATGTATATGTACACACCATGCATATATATGATCATACATCATCAAAGTAGAGGAACTTAATCATGTATAATTAGAACAAATTAAATCTTAAGCATTGTTAATTAAATCATATCATAATTCATCATTTGGACAACATTATAAATTCACAAAAAACTTAGAAATTACAAACTAAAGCCACACCTAAACCAATCACACAAACAAATTACAACAAAAATAACATATATTTCTTCATGATCATGACAATTAAACATTAAACAACAATTAATAACATGTTTAATAGCAGAAATATCGTACCTGACAACGTTGGAGAGAAATCTGAAGCAATAAGAATTATTGCAAATTTACGAGGGAGAAATGATACGCATATAGATAGATAGATAGAGGTTTATATAAATTCCGTAAGTTTGAATAACAGCTTCGACCCTAGATTGTTCTAAACTTCTCACGAGAATATATGTATATTTACACTTTACCTACTTTAGGTTTGTAAAAGTACTAATAGACCTCCAAAGATTTATGAACTTTGCATATAAGGAAATTTTATTTTGGGTAAATAAAGTAATGCTAAGAGAGAGGCAAACGGATTGCATTTGATTATGACAACGATATCCTCCTGCTTTGTGTTTATTTTAAACGAACCGGCTTTGATTCAACCAGAAGATTGACTAATTCGTGTCTGATTTGAAGACCAGATTGATCGAGAGACAAACGTGATCATAAGAAATATCATAGATGAACCTACTATATCTAAATCACACCTTCGTAAGTACCCAAAACTTTGTTTCATCTTACACGACTTATTCCGATTTCATTTTACATTCTCGGATTGGAAAGAAGTGAAACAAGAGAAAGGAAAGAGAAATATGCGATGCGCCACAAAATAATCACACAACCTGACATACGTTACTATTTTGAACCAAACACATTTTGACGTGTCATTCATCACACTTGTTTTGTAGCCTCACTGGAACAAATATAGTAACATCTTTTATACATTTGAGCCATTCCATTAAACCCAATTCCTTCCCTTCAATTTCTGACTCCAAATAAATCAGAGACCGAATAAATTGCAAGCAAAATCAACACAAAGTTGCATGTTCACTACTAATATACATTTCTTGGCAACAACACTATATATATAATATATATAGAGAGAGCGAGCTTACACTAGCTTCATTAACCCCGACCTGAAAATCTGTACCCAGGATTTAAACATTCCTTTCATCCAACTCCTCTCCACTATCAGTCCAACTAATACCCTTCTACAAAAGTTGAAACGTCTATAACACCGTAATCAGTCGCAGTCTTTTCAGTGCATCATGTGGCGGGGGTCAGGCACTGATGCTATAAACCAAGAAAACAGTTTCCTTGATGCTCTGTTTTAAAATTCTTGGGCATCCAAATCTGGTTTTGAGGGATACTCAATGCCTTGAAGGGCAGGCATTCTTCTCAAATCTTCTTCAGAATATGCTGGAATAAACCAATACTTTTGTACAGTTCCGAATACCTGCCATTATCACCAAATCATTTAGCTAAAACAGGCAATAAATTAAACCAAACACATTCAAAAGGGAACACAACGGAGATAGAACTCTGTCTGGTGGAAATTGCAGCGACTTTCTTGATTCGTGTTTTCAAGCTTAAATTACCAATTTGCCCGTTGTCATTTTAGGGTGGATCATTTTCTACACATTACTAAAAGGTGTATTTAGACATTCGATAAATATTCAAATGTAATACAACTAGAAAACAATAAGCCCAATTTAGGGGATGCTCATGATCGCACTTTTAACAGGTGTACATCTTTATAATTCCTTATCACATTATTATAGTTTTTTTTTTGGGTAAAAGGCATCACATTATTATAGTTTTGATAAGTAAAATGTTGACTTTTAGTAAAAAGGCAGGGTATTTAGTAAGATGAAAACCGAAACATAGAGATGTTATAAGCATAAAAGTAAGTAACACCCAATGCCATCTTCCACGGATTTTGGGTCCCATTAGCACGACGGTATGAAAATATTGACAGCAAATAAATGTTTTGAGTATCAACAAGATATCTCGAATATGCTTCAATAATCACAACATAATGTTAAAAGTCTTGTAAGAACTATATGATGGAGCATAACCAGATGTTACCTGTTCAAAGTTCCTCCTGCGACCAAGATCATAGCGCCATTTTGGAGTAGTTTTCTTCTCATATGCCTGATCACAAGAGTATATATCAATAACTAATCTTGGAAAAAGACATATTCACATAACATTTTGATTAACCTTATTATTGAAGGAAAATTGTACCATTAGTCAGAATCTTAAATGCTGTCCAATAATTACAACAACGGATAATCTCAGATCTAAATCAATATTTTTTTAATAGTTTATAATACATGTCAGGCTTTGAAAAATTATAGCATGACAGGGTTCAAGGGATTTTCAGCGCTGTTTCTTTTTCTTTAAATGAACAACTAGCTGAACCACTAATACCTCTAGAAATACCTGAACTCACAGCTTACAGGTTATAAGATCCACTTATACCATATTGGAAGTGCATGCTCTATATGGATTTAGACATAGATCAACAAGAAAACAATACCTCGATGGTTGTGGTATTAGCAGACACTAGCGATATATGCATAATCAGAAACCCAAAAACACTCAAGGCAAACGCCAAATTCAAGACTGCAAAAGGAAAAACTGGTTACACAAGCGAACAAAGGGTAACCAAAAACTAGAGAGTCAACAAGAATCATAAATAAGTGTTTCTTTAGACATACCAAAAGCGAGGAAGGTTGTCGCTAGAGTGCTAGGTGACCCAGGAATCTCTCCTTCACTAAAGAATGCTATGAAATGTGGTAACAAGGCTAAAGTTACAACCGTTGTCTCAAGAAACGTGTAGAACTGCATCAATCAAGAAGAATAAATCACAAAAACTTGTATAAAATTTAGGTAAGAGATATTAAATATAAAGACTTCATTGCACAAAAAGCGGGGACCATTGCATCTTTCTAAACATGTCAATGTCAGTAATAATATGAACTGAGAAAACATGATAAGAAGTGCAACAAACAGAAAATAACGATGTTCAATATCCAATTTTCAACTATTTGACAAAAACACACCATTAAACAGGTTGTCACAAGTTTCAGTCAAATATCACAAACCAAAGAGATTGGACCATTATGAATAGCGACAACAGGTAAATAGGTAATTCTACCATGAAACCTTGTTAAAAAAAAAAGGAAATGTAGCATTTGTCTTGAGACGCTAGCAAATGGAAAAAGTTAAAATGAAAACAATAAATGGCCAATGATAAAAATTCTACTCGTCACTATCTAGAACGAAAAATTCAACTTTTATAAATGCTTTGTGTCTTTCTTCTTCGCAACAACAGTACGAAGTAATAGAAAATACTCACTTTTAGGATGCACAATGGAACATGCAATGTTCCTTCTTTATGCAAAGTTTCAAAATAAATTGTTGTTTTCCCTGCTGTCATGAGAGTATTTTACTAAAGGTTGAGACTTTCATTAGCAAGATTCTTCTGGTTAGTCATCATTGACGGACACTTTAGACATCTCAGATTCTCAGCACCGGGATTAAAGAATTACAACGTACCAGGAAGAGAAGAAAGTACTTGTAGTTTAATGCCCCAACACAATTAACAACCCACACACAATGATGATCCATTTTCAGCACACACCTCCCACCTATAAAATGCAACATAACGGCAACTCTATATCTTCAAAAATGGACACGAGACAAGAATAATACTCGCAACGATTAACGACAGAGCACGAGGTTGAACTTACAAAGAGAGCAATGGTGGCACCGAGGCGGTTTTAACTGGTTACACTTCCGACAATAACGGATTCTTGTATTGGCAGGATCAGGTTTAGCCAACGGGCCAAATTCAGATGCTTCCAATGGATCAATTTCTCCTCTTTCTTCATCGACCAATGGCCTATAATTAGGTGGCACACTACCCGGGTCTGTGAAGACCACCGAAAAATAACTCCATAACAGCATCCCCAGCTGAATCACCATAATTGTCGTTATTGAGGATCAACAATCACATTCACACTAAATTAGATGAAATGTGACAATTTGTATACCTTCTTTAAACTAGGATTCTTATTTACATAAACAAAGACCCTCGTTTCTTTCATGATAAGAATCAACATAAACAAAAGAAAAGACACAAACAAGCAATTATCTGATACTAGTTCTGTTTCTTTTTACTGCAATATCATCTTGAAAACACACATCCAAACACCGATTAGAGTTGAATACTTTACATCCATAGTTGTGAGTTTCTGACTAAGATCCTTATTATATAATTTTTGAAGTCAGTAGTACATATAGAACAAACACAAGGTAATAAACATTTTCTATGAAGTACCATTCTAGAGGGAGTTTAGATGTGTGCTTAAATTGCATATGATTATGATTACATTTATGACTTTCTAACTATTTACAGTCAAAGTAATCAGATTTATTTAATCAGCTAAAGAGAAACTGTAAGAAAACTAGAGTGTCAATATAAACAAGTA
This sequence comes from Solidago caesia, assembly GCA_028566075.1. Lineage (NCBI taxonomy): Eukaryota > Viridiplantae > Streptophyta > Magnoliopsida > Asterales > Asteraceae > Solidago > Solidago caesia. The sequence continues at coordinate 25,159,990 of JAOXNX010000019.1, forward strand.
AAAATACCCAACTATCCTAGATTTAAACAGCTAATTACCCGACTCTAATTTTGTATCTTCAAATCACACATAATCACTTTAAAACCGCACATGAAACCCCATCAGGAACTCAAGGTTGCCATGATCTTTATTTACAAGTAAACATTACAATAATGAGAATAGTTAAGCAAAAGTCAACATTTTTTTTTTCCTTTTTTAAACTTATAATCATTAATAGCAAAAACTTAACAATTAGTAATTGACTCAAAGCTAAACCTGCACCACCTATATGAACTAAAAACAGAGCAAAAGCATTTAGTCATTTACTACTCATATTAGACCAGCTGAAAACTTTCCTTAAATTACCAAACATCAATATCTACTATATATCACATGAACAACTTTAATTCAATCAAACTTTAACTTTAATATCAAACTTACACTATCCGTCCATATACCGGATTAAATTAACAAACTTATACGTTAACTTACATTCTCAATAAACATATTAATCAATAATATCATTACACAAAAACCTTACAAAGTTATCTAATGCCGTCGTCTAGTTCGATACGATACATACATCTAAAAGTTCAAAAAATTCCAAAAAATGAACTGGGAAATTAATAAGAAAAATAATAATTACCAGCGTATGAAAAATAATTAAAACAAGAAGTGATATTAAGGAATCAAGGCCACCAGAGGTCAAAGATGGACCATAATTACACAAAACGACAGCGTAATATGTGACACCCACAACACCAAGAACCAATAAGATCATGATCGAGCCAAGCCCTCTTAAAGCAGTACAAAATTTGAATACATTCCATGCCATTACACTTCCAGATCTATACATTAATAAATACTCTTTCGAATAATAATTTTAAAAAAAATAAATAAAGAAAATCTATCTATCTATATATATATATGTGTGTGTGTGTGTGTGTGTGTAAAAAGAATGAATTTTGATAAAGTTTTGTTTTTGATATATGGGTTTTGATTGTTTGTGAATCTTGTGATGTGGGGATGGTTTATTTTTATTAAGGGTTTATGGATTTTGATTGTATTTGGGAAGAAGATGTGTTGGAATACATGGTGATTGAAAGATAGAGGAAGAAGGAGCTACAAACAAGGACTTTTTCTTCTTTTGTTTTGTTTGGATCAAAGAGGAAAAGTTTAAGTTTTTTACATGAACGGAATTTTAACTTTTATGTTCCTTGTGTTTATATGCTACATGTTGTTGTAAGTTGTTATGTCGTGGTTATCATATTAATCAGTTTTTTTTTTACTTATTTACATTTGATTTGAAGCTTTATCTTTTATAGTTTAACTTTGAATTTATGAATTTTATAAATAAGCTAAACTTTTAAGTCTAAAAATAAGACCATAAAAACGATTTTTATCAAACATAAGTCAAACTTAAATAAGTAAATAAACTTAAAAATAAGTTAAGCCAAACACCCCTAAACCATTACAAAATTTAATCCAACTCTATTTGGTACTCATTAAACCAATAAAGTTGGATCAGGTGGTTAACACCTTTGCCTCTGGAGATAGAGGTCAAGGGTTCTATCCTCATGCCTTGCAAGGCCGGAGGTCCTTTTCTATCCTAGATAGAACCTGGAAG
>JAOXNX010000019.1:25187013-25200721 GCA_028566075.1 Solidago caesia
ATTACGAGTATGAGTTAATTCACAAGCGATCAAAGCTCACGTCTATCCAAACCTAGGATAACCGAATACAATTATGAACATCATATTCCACATGATATCATCTTACATATAACTACTTAGCTATCAATCCTAAATGCCCATTAGAATACTAAAACATGCCCAATTATGAGGATTTGAGTTAACCAAGTTTAAATCATTAAGTTTCGCTACAAAACGGCTCAATGAATCATGACCAATTCACTTTATGACAACTTTTGGACAAAGTATAGTTTGAATCACCCCAAAAGGATATTAACATTAGAAAGTATACTCTCCAAGGATTTCGTGGATAGCTTGAACGTCAAAAACGGAGTTACGGTTTGAAAGTTATGGCCATTTAAAATTGTTGGTTTTTCTGTCTTTCAGATGCGACGTGACCAGGATTGGTCGCGACGCGACCATCACCAAAAATTCATATTTTTGACTCTGTTAGTGTGTTGCGACTAGACCAATATTGGTCGCGACGCAACCATGCCTAGATCAGCTCAAAAATGGGTTTTTAGCTCAAAATCGACCCACCTACACTCAAAATCAAAGCTCCATCTTTTAACGCAACTTATTACTAGTATTAACCAGCAAAAACATCAACTCATTTCATGAACCCATGACTAAAATCATACTTTACCTTTTCCAAAACTTGACCAAAAACTAGAAACCTTTGAACAATGACAATACTAGCTAGTAAATGAACCAAATCAATGATCACGCTATGAATTCTACTTCCAAATCAAGGTAATTTGAGATGAACTTTACTTACAAAGAGTTCTTGAAGCTTTCAAATGCAAAGTATATGAAAGATAAAGATGGAGACTTGAGTCCTTGAAATACTTAGAAGGAAATGATGAATCCTTGTGCTTGATCTTGAGAAGATTATTATGAAAAGTAATATTGTTATTGTTCTTGAGGATCAAACCGTATGAGAGCAAGAGAGAGAGGTTTTGTGTTTTGCCTTACTAGTTCAATAATGTAAGATGAATGAGTGAGTGAGTGAGAGTTGATGGAGGTGGTGTGTTGAAATGGTATTGCCAAAGTCAAATGAAATGAGTGTAGTATGTTGTTGAGATTTGTGTTCCCCCCTCCCCCCTGTGGACGATTTTTGTGGGGTGCAAAAGTCAAGATTTTCATGCATCTATATTTTACATAATATGGTATGTATCTAACATTTAAAGTATAGTCAATTGTATACACTTGAAACGTTTCGTTATTCCTTGTTAAAATGATTAATACTCGTAAAAAAATGGACTCGTTAATACATTGGAACTAAATGTATAACCCTTGAACACTTTCATATAAACGTAGAGATTTTTGGGCATTCGACTAGATAGCTAATAATTATACGGCACTAGGAATCGTCTAAATATACGGGATAAACTTGTTTAATATAATTGATTGGGATTAGGACTAACCCGCGCGCTAATAAATTACGAGTTGTTACACTATGTGTCAAGTTGTGAGAGCTCATAGAGATAGGGATTTATATATATATAGAGTTAGAGATATTTGCCTTTCAAAAAAGAAATATATATATATATATATATATGTATATGCCAAGATGTATATAAGTTGTGATGGATGTCAAATAGAAACTTGAGAAAAGTTTTAAGTGGTCTGGTAATGAAAAGTAGGAGAACATGACGGGTTAGCTTTCATTTGGGTAAGAATTAAGATTTATTCAAATAAAAAACAGATAGGTTGTTAGGAATGATAAACTGTATGTAATTCATGTTCATGGCTGGTATTTTTTTGCTGCTAGTCATATAATTCGATTAATTTGTGTTTCGCCATTATTTGCTCTCAGTTAACTTTTCCTTTCTTGTTTCCTTTGTTATATTTGTTTGCTTAAGTTTCATTTTGTGGTGTATCTAATGTGCTTTGCTTAATTTGGTACTTTGTAATTTTATTAGTAGCCTATGTCATATCTCATTTACGATGTAAAAGACATTATCATTTTGCAGGGTTGCTGTATGAAATGATCAAAAAATCATCCTCAACAAAGGGGGGTTGGAAGGTACACATAACACATCTCATATTTTTGTGTCTGATTTTTCCAGTGAAATATAGAACCGCTACTTGAGATTGGTGTATTAGGTACATAAGTTTTAGAATTTTAGCTAACCATGTCAAGATGACAAGATCTGTTGTAAATAAAGTTAGTTTGATTCTTGTTTTACTTTATGCCATTGTATTAAAAATGTAAGTTGTGTGATTAAAATAATGACCGATCTTTGTATGATCGTTTGCAGGTACTTATCATGGACAAAGTTACTATAAAAGTTATGTCTGCTTCATGCAAAATGGCAGACATAACAGATCAAGGAGTTTCATGTAAGAATGTAAAGTTCAATACTAATGTGTGATTGTGGTTCTAACATCAAAAATATGCTTTGGCCACTTGTGTGGCAGTGTGGATACTTGCCTTAATAGAAAAACTTACATTCAAAAATTCATTTGCTAATGTCATGAATTTGGTTTGGCTAATAATTCTTGTTCATATAAACATTTTTGTTAACTTTACGTGTGTATTTGATCTCAATCGTCTGTGTTATGCAGTGGTGGAACAGCTTTTTAAAGGAAGGGAGACAATGGCTAGTATGGATGCCATATATTACATTCAACCATCTAAAGAAAAGTATAATTCCCTTCTGTTATTTTATGACAAACTTTATGTTCTTAATAGCTTGTAAGCAGACTAAGATTTATGCTTTTCTTTCTATCATTTGCAGCCTTATCATGTTCATATCTGACATGTCAGGGAGAGAGCCTTTGTATAAGAAGTATGCGAAAAGCTGTAGTTAACATGAACTGAGGCCTTGCTTATTCTATTCCTTTTCTTATAGTTCATATTGTTTGATTTCATATTTCTGTTGCAGAGCATTTGTTTTTTTTAGTTCCCCTATTCCAAAGGATTTTGTTAGTAAAATCAAGGCTGATTCAAGTGTCATACCACGCATAGGTGCATTGCGAGAGGTTAGCATTACCACCACATTCTTCTTCTTGTGCAGATATTTTTCTGTCATTGCTAAATGATGACATACGAGTTTAATAATGTTTTTCACTCTATTTGATTGATACTTGCAGATGAACTTGGAATACTTTCCGATAGACAATCAGGTACTAGTAATTTCTTCAAATTCTTGTATAACGATATAATGTGTTGGTATATAGTTTTATCTTCCAATTTGTGGTGAAAATCATGTATGATGTATAGTTTTTGTTGTAAGAACACGAAAATTACAAACGATACCCACTCATTTTTTTAATTTGACTCGGTTGAGTCATTGAACGAAGCAACACCCAAGCTGAGTCATTAAAAGATGACTTCTTTTCTTCTTCTTCTTCCATTTTGGTCATTTTGCTACCAGGTGACTTGCTAGAAATGATGACATGGGGGTTACTTGTTGACATGTCACTTTTTATAATGACTCAAATGGAACAAAACCAAGTACAATGATTATAACGACACAAATGTGAAAGTACATTGGTGTTTTATGACATTAACACTTTTTTTTAACAATATCTTTTTATAAATTTAATGATATATCTTTATCTTATAATTTATTTAAACATTTATGTTAAATATGGTTAATATATCATTTTTATATATATAAATTTGTACCAAAGTTGGTCATGTAAAGTTTAACAACGTATTAATCAAATTTGTATAAAATTCATAGAAATGTTAGTTTTTATATAAAAATAAACTTTTTACCAAATTTTTAATAAGATTATTAAATATAAAAGATATATATGATAAATAAATTTTAAAAAAAAGAAGATATTTAAAGGTGCTCATGCCATAAAATACCAATGTACAACGGTACATAGTTTTGTTTGATTTGAGCCATCATAAAAATCATCCCGTTGTAATCCCTGTGTCATTGTTTTTATCAGGTTATCGAATGACGATAATGGTGCAATAGCCATCTTTTAATGACTGCACGGATCAGTTCATTAACTAATCCGAGACAAACTGGAAAGTACGTGTGTATTTTAGTTTATTTCTCCTTTAAGAAAATAGAGCACACTTTTGACATGCCCTGCCTATATATCTCTAGTTCCATTGTTCCAATTTGATTCTTGACCATGTGAACTTTGTCTGTCTTTCACCATAGGCATTTGTAACTGATCAAGGAGGAGCTTTAGAAGAGCTATATGGTGACAGTGTTGAGAATACTCGCGAATTTGATGTTTGCTTCAATATTATGGCAACTCGCATTGCCACTGTTTTTGCTTCACTCAAGGTAAAAAGTTACATGTTTGAAATTTTGTTTGTACTTCACCATAGGAACTACAAAAAATCTTAAGTATTCATATTTAAACTCTCTGTTCAATTTTCGTGTCCTTTAAGGAGCTTCCCATTGTACGGTATCGTGTTAAGGGCAAAGAGGGTTCTACATTCCGTGATTTACTTCCTAAAAGGCTAGCTAAAGCTATCTGGGACCTCATTACTCCATATAAAACTTCTATTCCCCAGTTTCCACAAAGCGAAACATGCGAGTTGCTCATTCTGGATAGATCTGTTGATCTGGTAATTTCAGTGATTTTATCTTCTCCATAATCAGTGAAATTTTACGCTCCGTATAACAGTGCAAAAATTCAGGTTGCACCCATCATTCATGAATGGACTTATGATGCAATGTGCCATGATCTAGTAGATTTGGATGGAAACAAATATGTGATGGAGGTACTTAAATTTCATATAGAAGTTCATTTTTTGAATTGTGTAAAGAAAGATTGAGTAGCGTCTATGAATAGCAAGCGTTTTGCAGGTTCCTAGTAAATCTGGTGGCCCGCCTGAGAAAAAGGAGTTTCTTTTGGAAGATCATGATCCAGTTTGGCTTGAAATGCGCCATTTGCATATAGCTGATGTACGTCTTTAGTCTCTTTTTTTTCTATTTTGTATTTTACTTTTCTATATAGTACATGTGCTAATGCTTTATCGTATGATGTCATATCAGGCTAGTGAAAGATTGAGCTATAAAATGGACAATTTGATGTCAAAAAATAAAGCTGCACAACTACAACAAAAGTGAGTACTGTCAGTCAATGAAATCATTTTGCAAAAAGATCTTTTACATGCATACATACATATATGTATTGTGCATACTCATATACATACGTTTGTGTGCGTTTCTCATGTTAAATTTTTTACGTGGATGCAGAGATAGTAGTGAACTGTCTACCAGAGACATACAGAAAATGGTTCAGGCTTTGCCCGAATATAACCAACAAATGGAAAAACTTTCACTCCATGTAGAGGTTTGTTCCTATTAATCCCCGTATTCCTCATAGTCTTCTCAGCTACTAAACTGATTGATTTACCTGCCTCCTTAAATGAGATTGCTGGAAAAATTAATAAAGTTATCAGCGAGGAAGGCCTTAGAGATCTTGGTCAAATAGAACAGGATCTTGTCTTTGGCGATGCCGGAAACAAAGAACTCCTTACCTTTTTAGAGGAATATGAGGTGAATAAGTGGCCCGATTAGCTTCTGTTAAGACCTCAATATTTTCTCTGGTAACACTTGTACTTATACTCCATTGCAGGGCGAAAGTGTTGAAAATAAGTTGAGGTTGATGATGATTTATGCATTAGCTGATCCTGAAAAGTTTGAGGGCGAAAAAGGAGCCAAACTTATGGAGGTAGCATCTTTTGTCTTACCATCTCTTTTTCTTTTCCCGGACGGAAAGTATGCACACTACTTGTCCCTGTTAAGACTTAACCTGCAACATCTTGGATGGTGGGTTGGCCACAGCTAGGTCAAAGGCCTGTTGGCTCCACTTTCTGCCAGTTAACCATATTGTTTCACAGTTTATCTATTTTGACTGATAAATTCTGTTCTCTTTTCTGTTGGTATTTTTTCAGTTGGCGAACTTGTCACCTGAGAATATGAGGATAATAGAAAACATGAGACTGCTCGAGGGTCCAACCAGAAAAGTGAAACCAGAAAAAAGTGGGGGATTCCTCAACTTTGACAGGAAGGTATCTATAATGTATAGAAAGGAACTCAAGATTCAGATTTAACATTATGACATGAAGTTCTGAAAATTGACTATGGCCTCGTTGTCATAAGGCGAAAAATGCACTTAGAAAGGATAGAAAAGGAGAAGAAGAAACATGGGCACTCTTCCGATTTTTTCCTGTGCTAGAGGTAGTATATATATATATTTTATATCTTCAGGTGTTATCTTTATGTACAAATTTGATGACTAATGATGCGATTTACTAAGATATAACAATTGAAATAATTTAAGAGATTCACGGAAATAATTTAAGTGATTCTATTGTCACTCAGGAATTGCTTGAAAAGATTGAAAAACATGATTTGCCGAAGGACGAGTTTGAAAGCATAAATGAACCAGGTCCAGGCACTCGAGGGGTTGTTCCAGGGAAGGCTGCCCAATCATCAAGGAGATCAAGGAGGCCGCAGGGAAAATTTGCGTCTGATGATGGAACTTCAAGGTAGCTTCATTGATTTCATATGTAGAGGTGGCAATTGTGACTTATTTTGTTATAAATTTGTCATTGCGGTTAATGTTTTGTCTCTAATGGGTAAACAAAAAGGAAATGCTTAAAATAAAATGGGTCGTTTAATGGAGTTGCATATCAACCAGCATCGTTGGTTCAATAACATGTGACTAAGTGACTTGATTTCCTACTGACCCATCTTATAAGGTTCCACTCATATAGTCATATACCAAATCACTCAATTCTCCATTTCTCTAGAGGCTGAAATTTCATTTGAATCTGATTTTGTGAGATGGATTCTGCAATTTCTATTATATTCTTTCCAGTTTTCCATTTATATTTGCAGTGACTCGGTGCTAAAAAATGCTGCCAACGATTTAAAACACATGGGGCAACGAATTTTTGTTTTTATTATTGGTGGTGCCACCAGATCTGAGGTAAAGATTTTAACCCTATGGGCCAGGCGTACGCCAGTTGGGTTGTCTTTGTACTTATAGATACTTCATTGTTTGTCTGTAGCTGCGGGTTTGTCACAAGCTTACTTCTAAATTGAGAAGGGAGGTCATACTGGGTTCAACTTGTATAGATGATCCACCACAATACATCACAGTAATTAGAACTCCTTTCCTTCTGCTTTTTGTTTAATATTTCCTGAGTGACTGACTATTAAAACAAACATATCTGGCTTTTCGTTGTAAATAAATCATCATTCTCACAAAAGTTCTAGACTCCAACCAAACAGTGCCATATAATATGGTTCTTTTGCGTTTACATTTCAACAGTTTATTTCGAAATTGCAAATTAGTTCTTGTTCAGCATTTTAGCAAGAAAAGTGATTAGTTGGCTGCAAAAAGTCAAATATGATGGTTCAAAGATTTAGTCACTTGTTTCCCCTATTGCTGCTTTCTTATGTTTTTCACTCTTGTTTGTTATATTGAATAACCTCTGAGCTTGCATGTATAGATTTGCATGCACAAATTTGACATTTAAAATCTGTCAGCCCATTCTTTCAAAAACTGGAATTTTTTTAACATATTGAGAGCAGGAGAGAAGTTCGGACTGCCTAAAACCACATAACAGAAGGTCTTTAGAAATTTCAAGCATTACACTTATTCGTGCAAAAGTATCCCATTTTCTCTACCAAAAAACAACTGTCAACTATGGCCTTTTGAAACAGTTCACATTGGCTTGCTAATTTCAAGTGATTCACGAAAATCCTTTAAACTACATAATTACTTTTGTAATGGGTCACTTTGGGTTATATTTTACTTCAACTGGGGCGTACAGTTTAAATAAAGTATTAAAAAGGAAAAAGGGTCAAACTTCTCACAGATTGTAAATTTAATGCATATGTCATAACTAGTGAATTGGTTATTCATTAGAAAATGGAGAAAAAAGTAGTTGCTGATGTGGCCTGTTTGGCAAGTTGCCCAACCCGCCCATGTTGCTACCTCTTCTTCGCAGTTTTACAAAACTGCTGTTATGTAAAAATATTCAAAATATCCTCTCCGAATTCCTGCTTTGAAATATCTTTGATTTTCTATCAATTGTTTTTAGTGTGCTTGATGTGTCCTCAGTAATTTCCTAAGTTGACTAAGGCCAAGCACACGCTTGTTGAAGATGGTATCGAGTGTTTATATGTTACTGCATTGATTCATTATTCACGTTCCTTTATAACGGTTTCAAGTTTCTACAATTGATCACCACACAATGCTTGTTTAATAACTTTTATTTGTTGCAGAAAGTGAAGTTCCGTATATGTCTCTTGTCTAATTTTGTATTCGTATCTATACCACATCTTCCTTAATGAAATTACACACTACCTATGCACATGCCTTCCGGCTGTTCCAAATCTACTTGCTACTTACTTTGTTTGACTTCTATTTACTTGTTATGCCATGACCCCATTACCTTGATAGCCTTTTAGAATAGGGGTTTCAGTTTCAACCATGTTGACAGTGTACCACTATACCACTACTTTATGTTTAACCCATGCCTTGATGTCATCAATAAAGAAATCTAAGTTTATCTTATGACACCCTTTCAAAATGGTTGTGATCATGTCTTTGTGCTCACCATTTCTTTTGGAGGTAATTATGGAAGTTGGAACTTTCAATTGGTTTTATTAGATTGCAAAGACAATATGTTTATTACATGTGTACAAGTGAATGTCTTGAAACTCTATAAAATCACTCTTTTTAATCTCTATAGATTTTTAATCTCTATAGTATGATATGGACTTTAGTGGGCCGTGCATTGCACGGCCAAATATACACTAGTATATATATAAATTCGGGCCCTGAGAAAATAGGAAGCTTTGGACGGTCGGCTAAACCGCCCATACATTTAATTACTAAATTTAGAAAAAACTAACTTAATAAACAAATTACAATCTTGAATTATTATGTCTTCCATGTCTAGTGGTTTTGAGTTCCATACATCGACACCAACTTTGTGGCAAAAATTGTCTCTTCTTTCTACACTTTCTTTTGTCAAAAAGAAAAAGACGTACATGTCTATTACTTACTTCATTATATAATCTATTTTAATTTAATAGTTATCTTCTACCTTAATACCCATCCAAGTATCACACAAAATCAGATGCAACCTTAGTGTCCAAGAAACGAGTGATTATTATATGATACCAAAAAAAAAAAAACCTTAATAAATAAAATACATTCCTAGCTAGCCTTTCTATCCTTTATAGGCAAAGAATTTTAATAATTCTTAATCCAAAGATCAAGCAATGTGATTAAATATGGAGCACTTAACTTTTTAAATTCTTCTCTAGCTCCTTTTATAAAGTAACACTGTAACATTACTGCTTTATGTAATGTGATAAAAATATTAAGAATAATTAATAAAATTTGTCTAACTGGTGAGGCAAAACAAAATAAATGAGATTAAGAAACGGTACGTGTTTCATTATTGTAATAATAATAGGAAAATAATTGAAGTATCCAAAACGAATTTTCATTATCAGATAACGAGTCATCTAACATTGCATCATTTTTACTCCTACTCTTAAGCTACTGTAATATTTCTAAATGCACATATATCAAGGATTGAACCATATACGTACTTATTACCAAAAAGTGTGAGCCTCTACCAAATTAATACAAAGTGACCCTTGCGATTTGGTCATTTCCTTGCTTTTCTTACAACAACTACATTACTCCTAAATAATCATATACGGCTATGCCAAAAATATATCCTTGGACTTACACCTCAAGAGGCAAAAGTCTTTACTAAGTAAACTTATTCCACATTAGCCCTTTCCTTGCTATTTGGCATATATCACAATGCAATTTGCTATTTGCAATTTTACCTTTATAGCTTATTTCTAGCGTCTTGCTTGCTAGAATATTTTTAATGCAACACCGCAGTTAAACGAAAAAATGTTCAATCCTAGTAAACATTCTTGTGATTGTTGATTCTTTAAAAACAATATCTTTGATTGTAAGTTAATTAGAAGGGCTCACTTTAACTCAAAACATTAAACATAAGTTGTACTATGATAATAAACTTCATATTTTTTCTTATTAATTTTAATAAACTTTTTATGAGAAATTTATATATATAAACTTATAGTTGTTCAAATATATATATATATATATATATATGTTGGTTAATGATGTGTACTGCAGATGCCCCCTTACATCAGTACCACCACATACGTTATGAAAAAGGAAAAAAAAAATTAAGAGTATGTGAAAGCAACAGTGTATAGCATATGCACAGCTGCAGTGCATATGATATCCCTATATATATATATATATATATATATATATATTATAGAGAGATATATAGATATAAAAGTGTAAAGTCACCACTACATTAGAGAAATTGAGAAGAAGCTAGGAAGAAAAAAAAAAAAAAAACAGACACTTTGTTTGTCTTAATGACTTTGCTTTATTTTCTTTCTTTATTTCTTTATGCAATTGAGTGAGAGAGAGTCTCCTTTATTAAAGAGGTGATGTTTGTAGAAGAAAGACTCTATTTCTTTGATACAACAAAAATGCAATGTTCAAAAGAAACCATTGTTCGTTTGTTCTACAATGCCTCTAGTTCTTTTCAGCTTCTTTTCCTCTTCTTCTACCTCACCTCCATTTTTCTTTCTAAGTTGTTGTTCCTCATTTCTGCCATCCCATTCCTCCCAAGGTATATATACATACATATATATCCCTCATACTCCGTTTATGCAGGGATTGGGTATCGTTGTTGGTTGTTGTTGGTAGTACGTATTAATTATATCATATAATCAACTGGGTTTGCTCGATCATAGCTTATATGTACCCTATGATACATATATCCTAGATCGATTCGATCCCTTGGTTCGGCTTAGTATAACTTTCACCCTTTTTTGTCTAACAAGTTTTTATATATAAAGCTTTTGGGATTCTATAAGAATATATGTGTTAATGTTATTTTGTGGTTAATTCTATTCAGAAACGATGAAGAATACGAATACGCTACGTTTTCAGAGGAAGAAGAGGTAATTAGTACTGATGGACATATTTACGACGAAGAGAGTCCAGAGAAAGACTATGATGATCATCTTGTGGATGATATAACTAGCAGAGATGGAGAAGACATTAGCTTTTTGCAAACTAGTTCACTAAGCTCATCATGTCAAAACAGTGTTATTTTTGACGATGATGATGAGATCACTAACGACCCTCTTGAGGTGTCTGACGAGGAGGACGAGGACGAGGAAGAAGAGGCGGCAATAAGCATTCAAAGTAGTGATGATTCTTTCTATAGCTTACCCGAATCTAAGCCTGAAGAACACTACATTAATCCACAATGCCTTAACCGCGGCGACAAACAGGAAGAAGAGGATCAGGACGACAAGATATCCATGGCCCGTGATTCAAAATCGTTTAGACACGAAGTTAACTCACCAGCTATAACCACTCGTGCAAGGTCTACTTGCACTTCTTTCAGATACGTTGGAGATGAGCCTTCTTTACGTGTTACCAAGAAAATCGCTTTTGTGCTTGATGATGACAAAATTGAAGGTATTTTCTGTATTTTTGAGCCATGGAATATACTAATTATTCCATGATATATGACAATTGACATGTATATAAAATCTATTGCAAATATATCATGTTGGGAATATTCCAAATGGATTAATTACACAACCATACATATATATTAATTCCCGTGCCTTTGGGCGAATTAGTAGGGGTTTTTTCTCCTATCAGGTATTGAGGGTAAGGGGGCTCTTTAGCGTAGAACCGGTTAAGACAACATAGCTTAGACCATCCGCTGAGATGAATGATGCACACCTTTCAAACAAAAATAAAAAATTGAAAATTTATCAAAAAACATTTAGGTAAACATTGGTACTATGATCCACATAAACTTTGAGATTATATTGTTTTTATAGTACCATGATGATATCAAATTAGAGAAACTCTATTGTTATGATTCTAATGTAAAAGTTTGACATTTTTTCCGGCAAATTTTATTAAATCACTAAGAATCCGACAATGTGTCAAAAACCTTAGAAAAGCAAAATTACATCATGCAAATCGGGCTAATCTGTCACAACGATTCTAGCAAACAATGATCGGTCCCATTAGATTTGATTTTGACATACATATATACTGTCGTGTAACTTAGTTTTTACTATTTTGCAGAGAGATATCGCGAAACCGGAAAGAAGCTAGAATCGAATTTAACACAAGTAGACAAGTTTCTAAATCTTGCCCCAATGAATTCAAAACTTGAGCTGGATGAAAAAGATAAAGAAGAAATATTTGGTGATACAAATACAGTTGGGTCAACTTCCAAGAGTTCATCAGAATGGAGAAGCTCCATTAACTGTCGAGATCCAAGTTATGACCCGTTTTCGTCTTCTTCACGAAGAAGTTGCCCCAAATGGGAGTCTTACACTGTCTTTCAAAAATATGATGAAGAAATGTTGTTTTTAGATAGGATTAGTGCACAAAAGCTTCAAGAAACAGGTACTAGCTACTTCCTAATTTCCTTAGTGTAGAAGTAAACGTGGAATTCCTGTTTTTAGGTTGTTTCATAAAAGTAAAATATTTCTAAAAATAAACAAAGTTTTCAACTTATATCTATACAATGTTACACCACAATTGGATCTTTTTGTTTAAAAAAACCCAAAACTTTAAAATTTGGATAGTATTTTTATAGCTTTAAATATTTTTTTTGAACAATATTCTTTTTCACTTGGTCAAGTTTACAATAACCAAGTTGTTTAATGTCATCGGGGTTGGTGGACTTATTAGTATCTTAGTTGCTTGGAATGAGTCATCCGGGTTTGACACTCACTCTTTAGACATTTATAAGAGTGTGATGTTTTGGGGTATATCCGGAAGTCCTGTTTAATTGAGTAAATAAATGTCAACTAATTAACCACATTGGAGAACCCTAATGCATCTATTAATAATATTATTAGAAACTTCAAAAACCGCTAAAAAGTTTGATAAACTATTGAAAACGACTTGTCTTGGTTGATTGCGTTGTATACTTGTATATATGCAAGATCTTTTACAATCAAATAGTTAAAGGTTTCAATTCTTTTTAAAAAGAAAAAAGAAAAAAAAGCATGTATTTTCTTTAACCATTTAACAACAATGTTCTACCTTTTTGCAAAGTTTGGATATCAAAAGAGAATGACATGTTGTTTTCAATAATTATCAACATGTTGTTTTCAAATATTTTGTGACTTTATAATCAAATCGCTATACAAAAAAGTTATGTGATTATACACGCGTATGTTTCTTGTATTCTACTTTCTGGAAGCAGTCTTTCTACCTATAGGTAGATGTATGACATTGTCTATATCTCACTTCTTCCATACATCGCCTTTAACGGGATTGGGCATTATTGTTGTTTGTTTGTATTATGCTTGAAATATTGCGTTCTTTCAGAGTCATTTAGGTCGTCAACAACCGTTCATTCATCAATATCAGAGAAAATCATACACAAATTAGCATCAAGAAACAAGAGAACATCGTATATCTATCAGAATTCATATCATGAATTGGAAGCTGCATATGTAGCTCAGATTTGCTTGACATGGGAAGCTCTAAATTGGAATTATAACTTTTTCCACCAATTAAGAGCGTCGCGTCTTGAATCTGACCCAGGATGCCCTGCTTACATTGCCCAACAGTTTCAGCAGTTCCAAGTGCTTTTACAACGCTATATCGAGAATGAACCTTA
>JAOXNX010000019.1:25219265-25239530 GCA_028566075.1 Solidago caesia
ACGTTTTATAGATTGTCCAGTCCACATGGTAACACTGACACAATATAAGTTCAACCATGCTCGCACACAATCTCCATTGTTATTGTAAGTTACCCCTATAGCTGCTTGTTTAATTGAGTCGCTTTCGTAAATAATATATACTACATGCAAGTGGAAATATCAAAAGACATTCCACTAAATTATCGACATCATTATGTATTTAACTTCCCATTGTGATAGATAGATCGATCTCCATTGTCTTCTCTCTCTCTCTCTCTCTATTAAACACCTGTTTTTACTATAAATAAATAAATAAATCAGGCTTTAGAAGCTGTACGTTGGTGTCAAACTGTGAATAGGTCAGAGTTTCATCAAAATCTGATCGGATCCATTTATGTGCGGTTGATTGGAAAAACCAACTTGTTATTCAACATATGATCCATGTATGTATGTATGTAGGCATTATCAATATGTGGATGTACATGGATCAATCCATTATTTGTAATACCTACCAACAATCATCTCCAACAAATGCCACCACTGTCATGAATAGGCGGCGTTGTGCGGGGATGGCGGATCAAATGAGAGCCAATCATGAATTGAATCAAACCAGAGCCAATTTGATTCACAAATTAAATAGCCCTAAAATCCATTCATTCTCGAATCGAATGGTAATGCCTCATTTCTAGTATTTAACATGATAACTTATATCTCAATTCATGAGAAATCCACAAAAGGTCTTAAGCACGACCTCCATCAAGTTTGATAAAAGAGTACTTGCGGATTTTGTATTATAGGTTATTCAAAGTCATGCTATTACCAGAATTCCGCAAAAGAGGGGTCTTGAAATGACATAAATTAAGTTTTACACTCAAAATCCTATTAATCCAACGATGCCACCAAAAAACTGTTGGCAGTATTATGACTATGAGTGCAATAGGATGATAAGCATGCAAATCTATGTCTAATCCATACATACATATAAAACGAACCATATTTTTCTATACGGCAATATATTAGACCAATAGGAATGGTGAAAGGGCAGCACGCCCCTTTTCACAGCTTTTTGGAATTTTTTTTTTTTTTTTACTTTATATATTTATTAATAATTTATGTTTGTGTGTGTGCAAATGAAAACCACGCCCGTTCCAAAATACAAGTTTGCCAAACAAAAGCACACCTTTTAATGCAAACAGTGTTGAAAAAGTAAGGGGCACGCCCCCCATTCCGGTTAGACTTAGTAACCAAGTGTAAACATGACATTTCAAGAATTAAGGAAGTCAGTGATTGAGCTACTCATTCAATTAAGAATATAATTGTAAGAAGTAAGAACTTATTTACCCAAGTAAGAACTAATTAAACCAATAACAAAAATTAGATAACACATTCTATATCATCCACCTAAATAAATAAAAAAGTACATTATCAAATAATATCAATGATTACAATGTTAGCCACATTATATTATATAAATATTAAAAACGATACCTAGATTTGCGTGCAAAAGAATAGTAAGGCTTAACGGTATGGGGCGGCTTCTCCGGCAACCCAGGCCCGGATCGTCGGGAACACCACCCCGGTTAGGCGATTAGGGGTACCGGCGACCTGTGTGGCTTGCCCAAATAGTCTGTTTCTTTCGCTTCTTTCGCGTTCTTCAACATAAAAAGCCGGCGACCCCCAATCCCCTTTTTTTTGGGCTACCCAACTTGGTGACTTGACGTGAGTCACCCCTTTGTTAAGTAGCCTCGTACCGGCCATCCTAACTTTGTTTTTCCTTTTTTTGGCCCCACAAACTTTGTTTTCCTTTTTTTTCCCTACAATTAATTTTTTTTTTGTTTTTTTATTTTTAGTTCTTTGTTTTTTTTGTTTTTGTTTTTATCATTTTGGGTTTTAAGATTTATGCTCATTTGTTTAATGTGGTTTGATATATATATATATATATTAAAACCATTTCATCGTTTTACGAGCCTTCCTTCATTTGCTGACTTTTTATTCATTTATTCATACTCTTCGCATTTCTTTGTCAGTACTCCAACCGGTCTACAGTATGATTTTATAATATCTTATTTATATACAAAAATTGAAGAACAAAATTTAATGATAAAAAATTAAATTGTTTTTCTCTCATTTGTTTTATCAAGACATAGCACTAAGAAACTTACTAAATGAGTATATGATAGGATGGTTATACGTATCTTTTATTTTGTTTTTTTTAATTATTTGTATTTATATAGTTATTGTTATATGTTATATTGCTATACGACATATGATAACACATCATATCAATGTTATCAAAAGTTTTTTCTTTTGTGTGGTTAATATGTAATTTTACGACCAACTACTTTTTAGGCTTGGAAAAAAGGTTATTGTTATACATGTTTCATTATTGTCAAATTTTACATGTTATTGCATATATTAAAGGTAATGTTTCCCGGGCCAACGCCCGGATGACATATCTCGTTTTATTTTATATCCATCACAGAGTTTTAAAAAAGAAAATCGTATCAAAATGAGCCGAAATTGACGTCTAAAAAACCTGTGTTCTCGTCTTATATGCGCATTGCCCTCATCTTAAAGCATTAATCATCAATTAAATGCAAAATCCCTAAAATTAGTATGATGTATATATATTTTTTTTTAGTCAATTCCAGTTCTTTCTGACAAAGAACATTTTCTGCAGTAGTGACAGATTTGTAGACCTAATACCTAAAGCAAAACAAACATGAAAATTTAATACCTAAAAGGAAATAAGTGGCATGCTTCTATAGAAATCTAAAAGACCTGCATGGCTGCATAGCTTAATGGCGTCGGACTCGTATAAAGCAGCAAAAGGCATAATTGTAATACAACAAGATAAAGCAAATAAACTTTTGTTACTAGTTTTAATGGTCAAAATTAGTAAAAGCAATTATAAAATGGTATGTAACGAGAAGTAAGTTTTTAGCAGGTATAAACAACTTTAATAATCGTTGAAAGCAGACCTTTTACTTACTTTTAGTATGGAAGAAGTCATCATCCAGTTGAACCGGCTTATTTGTGATTACTTCTTAAGAATCAATCGATATTCCATTATTTAGCCACACTCCGCCCTTCTGGTAATCGCGCAACAATCAAAACTTCACATCCCTCTGGAAGTGGCAAATTCGTTCCATTTACTTATAAATGGGTTGATTTGGTATGAGTTTTATCTCTAACGAATAAAATGCATAAAATCGTAAAAAAAGATTAACATGGAAACAGGTAAAGTGGATCTAACGGGTCGATATTATTATTATTAATGCAGTCACCTAAATCGCTTATTTTAATAAATAGGACTCTCAATGTAATATCATAGTTTCTTTAATCTATCCATAATTTTTTTTCAGATAGGGACAAAATAATGTTTCAGTCTCTATTCGACTTGTTATGCAACCTACCCACCAACCCAATTTCCCACCTCTATGCCCCTAATAACTCGTACCATATCCTGGAAACTACAAAGACTAAAATCTATAGTAGAGGAATAAAAACTAGCAACGTCACTTACTCATTTCTCATAACTCATTATCTCCGCATTTGTTTACTTTTAAGTTTTAACCTGGCAAAGAGACCCAAAACACATGTCGTGCAATAGTCAACGTAATATTAAAGTCATGGATTTATACCTTGAAATTGAAACCAGTTGATATGCCGCTGTTCAGCCAAAAAGGCAAAAAGTTTTCTGCTGCAGTACCTCCAAATCCTAAACTATAAGGGATTTGTAAATCAATCAATACATGAAATTATTTTTCTTTTGTCTGCAGTCTTACATATACACAGGAATAAAGTCATCCTTCCGGAATGATCATAAACGGACGACAACTTTCTTGAAAGCTTCTTGAGAGCAAAAAAAAACAAACTGTAAAACATCACACTCCCTCTAGAGATAAGAGAACAGAAGAATTAAATTCAAGACAATGAAAATTCATTGATGCATAAAACAAAGTTATAAATTTATCGGTTCACAACATAATTGACATATAGTCATAGTCATACAAAAGTATGTGCAGAAAAGCCTAATGGCTATACTTTACAGAGTCACAAGCAGCATAGGCCTAAAGCAAGGGAGCCACTTGATTCTTCCGAGTACACAAATATACAACTCGCGATTAAAAAAAGGTGAATCGGATACAATACCGTTACTGTGCACTAATCCCCCCTCTTTGTTATTCTACACAATTTCCCCGTTATCACCACAATTTGTTTCAGAATCCAAACCACAAGGAGATTCATACCATTTAGGATTCTCAGGGTAAAAGCTATCAACTTGCAAAGCAACAAGACTGTCTGCCTCCATGGTCTCATCATGCCTCAGGGGCTTTATTGGTTTAGAGTTTTCATGATTGAGTATAGTTTTTTCATCAGAGCTGCTACATTTCAGCCAATTTTCAGGTTTACAAGACTCGCCCAAAAGATCCTTCTCAGTTCTGCAATCTGCCCTAATCTGATCCCATGAAGCAACGTCTCCAAGCGTTCGACCGAAACTGTCATCATCATCTTCAATTAAATCTGTATCCTTGTCATCCCCATAAATCCTTTGATCACGGCTCCAATCTGCTAAATCATTCTCTCCCACCAATACATCATCAGGATGCAGCTTCTCAGAGAGCAACGCAGGTGACTTCAGCTCATATGCTCCTATACTTCGAACTTTATTCAATATATCAAACAATTCTTGAGACACTGAACCTAGCAGCTCAGGTGGGATTTTTGCCATTTTTCCTTCAAGCAGCCCAACTTCACTTCTCAATTCCTTAACCTGCCGCATGACAGAAAACTGCATATCCCCATTATCCCCCCCCATAAAAGCAAACTCCTCATTCTCCGCTTCCTCACTCATCCCATAAATCAAATCATGTTCCGTCAATAACCCTCCTTTATGCCCAACAACTCTATGCATTATCCTTGCATTACCGTCCAATGGCCCCGGCTTGTGCCCAGAATGAACAGCAAACAGTTTAAACACAGCCATCCCCTCTTCTTGATAAACAAAACTTTTATCCTTCTCATTATAATTCAGAATAGGCAAAATTGCTCTTATCCGAAACCTGCATCCACATCTTTTTGAAGCATACGGTTCTCTCTTCAAATTCCTAGACTTCTTCGACGATGAAGAAGCAGAAGCAGGTTCCCCTGCCCTATGACATGCATAATCCTTAACCTCCGCCATAAACGGCTTATACCTAATATACTTCTGCCTTATACACAAAACAACCTTATGTTTAGCCGCTAACTGTCTCAACTTCTTCGGCACTTCCTTCGCAGGCACCTCAAACGACTCAGTATACTCAAACCTCCTCCTCTTCCCCCGTCCTCCCATACTCCCATTATCCTCCGAACAAACAGGACACGCAGCTACACAAACCCTAATATACGATTCAGGTATTCCATAGAACTTACCACCTACAGTCCACACTTGCTTAATCCTCTCTATCGTCTCTCTTAACCCTAAATGCTTCAAATCAGTATCACCATGGAAACTCATAACTATCTCTTGCCACTGACCAATATGCGAAACAAATTGATTACTCGAACTATTCTTAAAACACAAAAACTCATTTCCGTGTTCACTCACATGAACATTTAACTTATCCTGAATCCGTTTCCAAGCCGTAACGTACGCCGTATCCTCACTCCGGTCCTTCCACACCGACCGCCAGCTATTCAACACCGTCGAAGGTGTCGCCGCAGTAATCTCATCGGAAGTAGCAATCCGGCCGGCGAGAATACACCGGATCATCAACGAATGTGATTCAATATTAAATGTATAAAACTGAGATGATATATGTGGCTCAGGATCAATATACGGAAACCTAGGGTTTGTATTTGTAATTGCATTTGTATCTATATCTATATCTATATTCGTATTTGTAATAATTTTCGTAAACTTATCTAACGAAACGACGTCATTTGAGAAATTAGGAATACCTTCAGAAGATGTATGGCTAACGGAATCATCACCGTCTTCATCGTCGTCACGGAAAAAGTCAAATTCCGGCATCGGAGGTAGACAAAACTCCGGCGCCGGTGGTGGTTGGCTGTGGTCATCCAACGGCTGAGGATGATGGAACAGATCTTGTTCAAGTTTGCTTGAATTCATAATTCTTTGGTTCTTTTTTTTTTTTTTGTGAGAAATTGAATTTGATTACTGATGCTTATGAAGCTTTTTCAGTGTATAGACTGACATAAAAATAAATAAAATAAATAAAAAGAAGAAATATAAGAGGAAAAGAAACTTTGATCCCCTTAACTTTTTTTTCTTTTCTTAAACTCTTATTTTCTTTTCAAAAGATAAAGTATTTTAAAGTCACAAGTTCTATGTGAAAACGGTATTATTGTAAAGCAATATCATTTTTTTTTTCAATATAAAAAGTAAGATTATACTTATGTAAATAACTTTTTTAGGCTTATGATACTTCTTTCTACTAGAAACAAAAAACTGGATTACTTACAAAAAAAACTATTGTCATTGAAAATAAAGGTCAATATTTAATCCTTAATTTTTATAAAATGCCGGCGGTTTTATGAAAGTAATTTTTATTATCTCTGCTTTTATGTAAAGGTAAAATTGTCTATCTTACCTCCGCTATACCTCGTAAAAAATGAGATTGGGTAATTGTTGATCGGTAAATATCTTAGAGGTAAACGGAAAAAATAGTTTAAAAACGATCACGAAATATCCTAATTAGAACGCATCCGATTAAATAACTTATTGTAAATTATATTTAAAGCATGTTCAATTCTATGGAATTTACAACTACGTCATAACACTATCAATCTTCCATAAATTACACTTGCGATAAACTTAACTTATTTCTCAACTTCAGTAAACTTTCTAAAATTCAATGTTAGGTCATATTAAGTTTTTCACTTACATCATTTCACAACTAATTTTTCACCAACTAGCTACGAATATATACTAATTAACTTTATATATAATTTAATATTTGAAAGTTTCTAGTAATTTAAAATTTATTCAAAAAGATATATTTTTTCTGTCTCAAAATAAATGTCCTGTTATAACTTTTTGAAATTTTTTTTTCCAACTTTTACTTTAAACTAGTAGGTTTAAAAGTACGTCATACATTATTCAAAACTTGATCCTAGCTAGCTATATAATTAAGCACCCGGAATTAGTTTAGTACAAGAAATTAAAAACACCATACACGTCAACGTTGTTTAATTAAAATTGTTAGAAGAAACCCTAGCCTAGGATGTGGTTAATACATACTCTAGCTTTAACGCAACATGCACGGCCTATTAAGGAGATCGTGTTTTCAAGAACAAGCTAGCAGCTAGGTACACGTAGGTCAGACATTTAACTCGATCGATCGATCAAGGCTGGTACTTCGATAGGAACTCTCGAGCTAACATTTCTAGGTCACTCTCTTGGCTTGTCAGGGTGTCGTTGGAACATAATGTAGGTGTGGTAAGCAACATTTGTTCAATTATAGTAGGTTCTATGGTTGAACTAGAGATAAGTTTAGGAGACGACGAAGAAACGTCCATCGACGACAATAGGTACTGTTGTTGAGGACGGCATTGCAACATGGAAATTCGAGCATGAACATTTGACAACTCTGTCTGTAAATTAACCACCTGAAATACCAACATGAATTGAAGAGATTTATCAGGCTAGGTTTTATATATGGCATTTAATTTTTTCCCCTATATAATATGTATATATATATGCGAAGTTTGTAGTACTGAAATATATAATAATATCACATTATGAAATCAGAAATATTAGTTGTATTTCTTGGTAACACGTTAACCGGTTAAGATAAAATGTTTTATCATTTTTTTTGGAACAATGAAATTATCAAAGATTTCATGTGCCTATATATAAGCTACATATATAGTCATGTACCACACAATACTAGCTTATCTGCACAACTTAAATTTGTTTTTTCCCGTTTTTAAATTGGCAACTCTTTTCACATCACTAGCTATAGCTTCCTATAAATCTATAATCATATGTTCTTTATTTTATTTCAGTGAACTTTCACATTCAGGTGCTTTCTCTGCCCAACATCAACTTGAACTTTCCAATTTTGCAAAAAAAAAAAAAAAAACTAATAAATTAAGACCAAAAAAAGGGGGCCAGCTCGTGTCATTTCATTTCAAAATATAACATTTATATTTGTCTTCAATACTATACTTTGGAATGTATCACTTTTAACTTATTTAAAATTAAAAAAAAAAAATTATTTTAAGGATAAAGAATTAAAAAACAAAAAATGCTCCTCTTTTAAAAAAAAAATTTCTTTTTTTTTTAAATTAATCAATATACCTATAATACCCTTAATGAATTAATTTACACAATCTATCTATGAACTCTTAAAATGACTACATTATCCTCTTTACATCAATTACCTACACTATTCGCCATCGCGACCACCACCTGTCGTCGCCGTTGACGCTGCGCGGACATCCATCTAGTATTAATTTTTATTTTATTATTATTTTTTTTTTTTTATTTATTTATTTATTTTTTTTTTGAACGGCTCCATCTAGTATTAATTGATGTAGTAACTTTTCTTTTTTAGATAATTTAGATAAGTATATTCAGATACGCATAAATATTAATTGCACATCAAAAATAACAACTTTTCAAAAATAACGATAAACATTCAGAAATAATAAATATTTTTACGCATTTCCAAACATATATCGTTAATTAAGAAGGAACTAGCAAAGTTAAACCTGTTGCTGGAGGGTAAGGATATTGGCAACACAGCCATACACAGGATCTCTAACTCTAGATAAAGCTTCAAAGCATAGCGAAACGACAGCGTCTAGACGGCGGTGCGGTGGAACTCTAAGGAGGAGCTTGGAGGCGTTGCTAGCTCCGAACACTTTGTGCACAGCCGCAAAGTGAGTAGTACCAGCTTGGTCAGGGTCAAAATATGGTGCAAACACACAGTTTTTCACACACTTTCTCCTTAAGAACTTGCATGCTCCACAAGGACCACCATGGGTTGTGCTCATTTTTGTTCTCTATCTAGGAAAATGAACACGAGGGTATTTATTTAGAGAAGTTCTGGAAGGTATTTGGTGGTGGGTCACTTTGGAGACTTGGTGGAGCCTTTCATATGTAGGGATGTCCTATGCATGACATCCTTATAAAGGGCTAGTTTGTAATTTGTTATCACTTTGAGGGGTAGTTTTGTAGTAGAGCAGATATACATGTAATGTACTCGTGTGGGTGCAGTTCGTTGATCGATTTCGTTAAAAAAATATTCCTTAAGTATAAACTTCATAAAATTTTTATTTAAACCCCTTAATTTTATGTATAAGATTTGATAATTTTAATTATGAACTCACACAGTAAATTTTGTAACTTCGTCTTGTATATGTTTTTAGAAAGTATTGAGTGGTGGGTATTTTGGGTTCGGGGTAGCTTCCAGATGGAAAGCGTGTTTTTTTGGATTGACATTTTGAGATTAATTAAATACTCGGTAATTTTTTATGGAAAAAGTGGAATTTCGTTTTGGATGTTTTGTTGAAATAACTTTGGTGGCGGGTCACTTTTAGGATTTTGGTTTATATATATGAAATGAAATGTTCAGACTTCAGTAGTATTTCAATCCATGACATTTTGAGCGTTGGTTTGTAATTGTCTTACAGTACTTTTGGTGTAAGTTGGTAATTGTGGGCTTGATTTCCTATGAAAAATAAGTTTAAAATTTGTACGTGTGTAATTAACTTTGGGGGGCAAAAGTAGTAGTAATTTTGGTATGATCAGAGTTCAACTGAAACATTTTTGGAAGGTATTGGTAATATATGGGTCATTTTGGATTTGGTTGGAACCTCCATGCATGCATATATGGGGAATTAATGTTCGATTCATGAAACTTGGAGATCGAGTAAATTTTTTATTTTCTTATACAATCGGTGTCTTGGTGTTAAGCTTGTAAAGCACGGTTTTCATTTTGGGGGTAATTGATTTTGACATGGAGGTTTAACTGACCACTATATATATTTTGAAAGGATCGTTGCTATTATTATTGTATATTTTGAAAGGTTTGAACTTTCGGGGAAGCGTCAATTGAGATTTGGGCGGAGCCTACATATCTAGGGAATGATCTATTAACAAATGGTATTCTAAATTTCTTATAATTATAGGTCCGTGGTTCAGTCGCGAGCCAAGAGAAGGCGGACTTGATTACTTTGCACTGAGCTCAAACTTGACTCGACAATTTGACAAGTCTTCATGATTTTTACTTCAATCTTTTTTAGTAATAACCAACGAGTTGCTACATTGGATTGCATGCATGCATGCATGCCCATTACATAAATTCAATTCGAGCAAATAAAATTAAAGACCTCTAGACTTACATTAATAACCACCGAGTGAAGTACAATCTTGAATAACTCGATTAAATTTAGGAGTCCTTGGTAAAATTGGGGTGAAATGGTTGAAAGACCCCTTTATATATGAATTTATGTTTGGTTAAGGTCGAAAATAAAAAATTAGGAAAGATCGAGTGTTTTGATGGTGTCATATCTTTTACCATTGTTGATCTTCAAAAAAGGTTCTTTTCTTCATGTTTCATCTTTTGGCTCATTGAAAAATTATCTATATCTCAATAGCAATCCATAATAAACTTTTTTTTATATAGGATTAATCGTTATTGATTAATGTTTATGTGAGATAATTTTATACCTCAACATAACATGGTTAGGTCGAGTTAAATCATTTAAAATTCTACAAGTACATAGTTCACCAACATTTATATAGTTTAAAGATATATAGATATATATATATATATATATATATACATGAGAAATTATCCGTAATGCAGATTTGTAAAGAAATAAATTTCCATTTGCCCCTTAAAACTTATTAAATGTACATACTGAACCCTCGGTATGTGAGAACGGCCGTACTCAACTTGGGCTGGGTACTGCCCACAGTACAGATTATATGCCCCTATATATATATATATATATATGGACACTTTGGACCTAAATAGTAGAAAAATGTTAGAGAGGGGGGTGTAGTAGGGAAAATTGGTTTAGAAATGAAAACTTAAAAGCGAAGATAAGGTAGGTTGACAAGTGGGAAGAAGTATAAGGGGGCAAAGTATGCGTAAAGTAAAATAGAAGGCCTTATTATAGCTATATCTTTCTTTCTTTTTTTCATCTTAATGTTGTACTGTACAAACAACAGAGCAACGGATTCCAACCGTCACACTCCTCACGTGCATCTACACTCTCCCACGTGCCAAGACAGACATCCCTCTTGTATTGTCTTGTCTTGTCCATGTCAACTCCATCACTCAAAAAACAAAAAAAGTTAACACACAAACACACACAGTAATTTATGCTCCATGTATAAAAGCATAGTATATAAACCGAAAGAAACACACACAGTAATTTATGCTCCATATATAAAAGCATAGTATAGAAATGATAAATTTTTAAAAAAGTTTTTTTAAAAACTTTTTTAATATTATGATTACATGTCAAATGTAATTTATTGATTTTTTTTTTTAATTTTATTTTTTGACTTTACCAAGTATGAGGATCATATTGATAGGAAGATCTTTAAAAAGATTTTTTAAGAGAATTATCATTTTCTGAAGTGAAATTACAAAGTACTACGAGCACATTTAATAATAAGAAATTTAATGAAATAAAATGGACATAGAAATGAAATAAGAGAAATGACATTGGCTGATAATTCAACAAATTTCCCTGTTTGATAATCTAGCGAAATTGACATGAGAAATTGAAAATAAAAAATAAAAAATCATTACATGTGTGTTTGATTGATAAATTTAAAAGAAATGAGAATGTATTTTAACTACAAAAATATTATTAATTAAATTATTTTTACATTACTTTCTACAATTTACATAATCGTAATTAATGAAACTTGAAATAAGAACAAACTCCAAACAATTAAAATACACTTTGACTTGTAAATTCTAATATAATATATTTTTTTTTTTGGAACAGCGAGTTGTAATATAATTAATAATCCGATTTCATAATCAAACATATAATATACAAACCTAAAAATATTGAGAAATTTTCTTTGCAGATTTGTTTTCCATCCAAAATTGGAAGAAATGAAAATACACATGAGTACATGACTACATGAGGTCATTTCTCCAAGGATTTCAATTCTTCGTGTTCTTTTTTCTTAGATCAACCAAGCAAAAGAAATGAAATCATTTTCATTTCTTCTATTGCATTTCCTCATACCAAACACACCCTAAGGGTTTTGATATGAAGGATTATTAAGCTAAAATTTTGAAAGGATCGATCGTTTTCCTTTTGATATATTTAGTAGAGATTTCTGTTCCCGGTAAATATTTTAAAGTGGTCGGTGAAAATGTTCGAAAACGGTCACTGAAACATTTTGTTTTAATTGCATGCATTTTGCCATTTAAGTTAAATACTTGTCTTTTTCTAAATAATTTGAACTGGGTAAACCATATCTATTTAACCATTCATTGGTTTAAAAGAGTTAAATCATACTCCATTAGTCCATTAGATATTGTATTTGCATTGCATGATGATCAAATCTATAAGTATGCTATTGATTTTAATTAATATTTTACCAATCCAACTTCAAGAAGAAAGATTGAACAATTATTTTTCAAAAATGGTAAGTTCATAATGGAAGATTTTCAACAAGGGTTAATCCTAACAGTATACTAAATTTTAATAGATGGGGACATTTGTGATGATGCGGAAAGTTAATTTATATAGAGAATGTTGGGTAGCTAAAGATGTATGAAAAAAGGTTTATATAGAGATAGGCTATGTTTGGCAGAAGCTTTTTAAGAGCTTTTTGGGAGCTTTAGCTTTTAATTTTAAATAATAGCTTTTATTTAAAAGAAAAAGCTCCAAAATGAAACGCTACTTGAAGTAGCGTTTCAGGAGCTTTAAGTTTGGATGGAGCTTTTAGTTTTTAAAATAACACAAATACCTCTTGAAGTTCCAGCTACAGCTACCATACCAAACACCTCTAAAAAACAAAAGCTCTATCTAACAGCTTTGCTTAAAAGCTACAGCTACCAGCTACAGTTACTTTTGCCAAACATACCCATAAAGTTAATTTATATAGAGAATGTCGGGTAGCTAAAGATGTATGAAAAAAAAGGTTTATATATATATATATATATAAATATATGATGGTTCCGATGCGAAGTGTATTAAAATGAGAAGTGTGTAAAACACTAAAATACAGCTTAGAAGACACTTTAATACACCTTAATATGGTTGGTTAGAAATGGTGGTTAGATATGGGTTCCGCTCTTAAAGGTATTAATAAAAGGAAGCTGGTGTGGGTGATCGGTGATGGGGTGACCAGTGATGGTGGTGATTTACGGTACGAGCTCCACCCTTAACATACATCTTAGTTACTAAGATGTATGTTAGTAATAGTTAAGTTGTGTATTAGTGCTTCGCATAAGAAATTTTGCATAGTAACCCCGCCCACCCCACCCCCCACACACATACATACATACATATACATACATACATACATATACATACATACATACATATATATATATATATATGTATATAGGTGATCTTTAGAAAAGGTCAAGATCCAATCAAATTCCAACTCTTCTGAAGACAGCGAGCATCAAGACTTTTAATGGGTTTGTAACACGTTTTCTTGGAGTCTCATGATGGTCCAGGTCTGAATAAGGAACTATCAAAAACGAGCTACCGTAAAAACCGGTGGCTCGGGAGTTTTTCTTGAACATCCCAAATTTTTCCATCCAATTTAGTTCCCTTGCAGTTAAGATCCGAGCAACTTGGTGGATAAATAGCAAGTTTCGGTTTATATGTATATATATGGTGGATATTTAGTAGCTTTTGGTTGGTAGAGATGTATTGTATGTACTCTCGGACCGCTTAACGATTTGTTAATTGTAAATAATAATATACTCTTCTGTCTAAATGAATTTTTTCACTAGTGTCAATGATGTGATCACATGTTATGATTACATTCTTATTCGAGCTAATTAAGACCCGTTTAACTTTATTTGATACAATAGTTCAAGCAATCAATTGGATGTTACTAAAACGGCCCTAAAGGGGGTTGGCATCGTGCAGGTAAAGTCGAGTGAAACTTGCGGGGAAGCCTTCCTACACCGCTGCCGATGGCATTTTCACGCGTGGAAGAAAAAAACACAGCAAACTTCACCTCACTTCCTTCACGCGTGAAATGATACTTTTGACCGTTTGTTTATTGTTCCAACGGATAGAAATAGGATATTTTAATATGTTTGTGAGAGGTGGGTATAAGTGATATGAGTGAGGGGTTGGTGAGAGGAGTGTTGCTAATGAAAAATGGATTGTGGTATGACTGAGGGGTTAGCTGAGGTGGCATAAAGGGATTGGTTGAGAGTGAGTGATGAGTGAGGGGTGAGGCAACTAATGCCAACCCCCTAACTTCTTCACTCTAATAAAGCAAGGAATCATTTGTTATGCGACGATGTCAAGCTGCTGCTCTTCATAATTTAAATTTGGAACCCAATTAAAATGTTCGATCTTAATTATTCAAGTTCCTAGTAATCTTTCCACTTAATTCTAACAACTTAATTACTTGTATGTTATGCATATATTCATATTCATATAATATATTAACACCATTGCTGTTAAAGTAAAAAACCATTACATTTAATTCAAAACAGGTTCAAGACACGAAAGAACATGGCATGGCCCCTCAAGGAGAAAAGTCCGAGACAATAAGGTCCATTTTTGGTGGACCAAGTGATGGTCAATGTAACAATGTTTGTTAAGGAAAGTTTCTGGTCAATGACTCTTCCTACTTTCTCTCAAAATGTTTAATCTCAAATACTAACAACCAATAAATTCCATCTTTTGTATCTTTTTATATAATTTACTTGAATATATTTTTAATACAAAATCTTTTAATGTCATATATCGACATTTTATTTTAAAGTAGTAGATATTATAATCTTTAGACAGATATAATATAATATAATATAATAAATATATATATAAGGTATTCAAATTCAAAGTTATATAAGTCAAACTAATTAAACGATGCAAACGCGTCTTTCGATACATGTTAAACTGTTAAAGTATTGTCCCTTTTCTTAAATGATATTTGGATGCACATATTTCTTCATTGGGAATTTCCAAATAAAAATTTAAAATCTTTATCGAGGAGGAATGTTAGATCTATAAACTAATTACAAGCAAAAGTTTACAAACACATGTGGTATGTGATGTGGACCAATCAGAAAGAAAAAAGAGAAAAAATGACTTGATTTGATTGGTGGAAGATTTGTTTGTAAACTTTTATTTGTAATTAATTTGTCAACATACATGTTTGAATCATGATCTTTGATTTTAATCTAAGAATTGAGGATTATTCAACTTGACCTAAGGATCCTTATCCTTGTAAAACTAACATCAAGGTCGCTATCAATCAATCTTTTAAAAAATAAAATATAATCTATTACACCTAGAACTACAATTAGTCTGTCAAGATGTGGTTTAAGATTGCCAAACATAACTTAGAATTTAAATAGGGCATTGCTATTTTCACCTTCTTTTTATGCATTAACCGCTTGTACCGTACAATAAATAATGCAAACTGTACAGACATTTAATGCTTGTCTATTTCCACCAAGTGGTGGAAATAGACAGTCCCTTTAAATATCATTTTAGAAAGTTTGAAGTGGTCAGTTTTACCTTTATATATGACAAAAGTGAATATAAGGCTGTCCCATACTTAAGCTTAGGTATGGAACCTCTCACATACCAATTTTTTAATATTTGTTGTATTATAAATAAATGACCCGGATCCCATGAATTTTATGTATTAAAAAACAAAAATGTGAGAGTTTCATACTTAAACTTAGGTATGGAACAACCTTATATTCACCTCCCTATATATATATTTACATCCAACCCAACTTCATTTATTTGCAGTTAAATTAAATAAGAAACATATAACAAATTTAACATAGATATTAATATATATATATATATATACACACATACACACACACACATATATATATATATATACACACACACACACACACACACACACACACACACATATATATATATATATATATATATATATATTTTAAGAGTTAAGAGATAGATTGTGTAAATTAATTCATTAAAGATATTATAGGTGTATTGGTTAATTTAAATAAAAAAAAATAACTTTTGAAAAGATGAACATTTTTGGTTTTTTAATTCTTTGTCTTTAAAAAAAAGTTGCTCTTTTATATAGATAAAAGATAGATATAGATGATACATTGGCTTAATATACGTTCTTAATATACATTGGGCCTTTTATTATACGTTAAGTTGCTCCTAGTATGCTTACATTAGCTCCTATCCGTAACGTTAAGTTGGATTTGTTTGTGTGCCTTATGTTTTCTGTCTCTATAATCTACTTGAAGCTATGCGTTACTCAGTAGTCAGGTATGTTTCCTATCCCCTGCATTTTATTATTTTTCTTCACTTTGGCCGGAGGTCCTTCGGAAACAGCCTCTCTACCTTAGGGTAGGGGTAAGACTGCGTACATCATACCTCCCTCAAACCCCGTCCCGGCGGGATTGAGTATCGGTTGTTGTTGTTGTATAGATATAGATGATACACTATTTTACTTATATTGACAATACAGTTTTACTATTTTCTTTCAATGTAGTTTTTTATATTGAATCTTATTTTTGACGTCATTCTTATTAATTGAAATTATCGTAGTTTTTTAATTATCTAATCATAAATATGTATCTTTATCTTAATTATTTTGATGTCATATTTCAGACTTCTTAATTATTAACACAATAAAGGTATCATTTCAAAATATTATTATATACGTTAATAACAATTAAATTTTTTCTACGATCATCTGCTTTTTAAGTTTAAAGAAAAGTACTCACAACATGCAACACGTAAACATTTATTTCTTGTTAAAAAACAAAAGAAAGAAAAGAACCCAATATACAAACCACCAAATCAAAAGTTTAAGAATATCAATTAAGAAATTGGAATCACGAATCATGATGAACACCGTAATGCAAATAAGGATTTGAAAACTAATGTTTACCGAAAGAAAATAAAACCCAATACGTTAATGAATCGATCGAAGAAAATCAAAACTTGCACCAATTAAAGTTACAAACAAATATGAAAGCTTTTAGTTGGATGTAAAAATATTGAAGTTTGCAGCTTTAGAGATTTGAGGGTGTTTTAAAGAAAAATGGGATGCTTTCGTTTTTTAAATGATATTGAGATTTAATAGGTAAATTGATTGAAATAAAGAGTTTTTACCGGTTATTTAGAAGTCTTTTCGAAAAAAGCTTTTTCTTAAGACTGCAGACTAGTTGAGCCAAGCTTAAGCTTGTCTAAGCTCAACGTTTCGTTTAATTTCGAGAGCTTTAGCTCGGTTTGTCTCAAACAAGCTCGGCTCGTGTGGATTCTTATCAAAGAAAAATGATATACGGAGGTATATGACTATTTTGATAGAACTATAATAATGTCAAGTTTAAATGATCATATCTTCTGGAAAACTTCGGATCATCCAATTAAGGGGGTGTTTGGCCTAGCTTATTTTGGATGGCTTTTAGCTTATTTAGCTTATTTTGAATAATAAAAGCCAATTTAGTGTTTGTTTTAGCTTTTTTAGCTTATGCTTATAGGCTTATATAAGCCAATTTTGAGAAGCCAAAAATCATAGCTTTTATAACAAAAGCAAAGAGGTTTCCTTTCCTCTACCCTTCAAAAGCCAAAAGCCAATCCAAACACTACATAAGAGCTTATAAACTTAAAGCAAAAAAGTCAAAAGCCACTTATATTTTATAAGCATAAGCATAAAAATATAAGCTAGGCCAAACACCCCCTAAGTCTTTTTCTTTTAAGGAGTTTGTTAAGTGTGAGTGTATGTTTACCGGAACTGGAGGAATGGTGGATTCGCTTTACTACTAATGAAAAATGGTTATTCATTTTCATATCATTGTTTTTATAAATCTATCATATAATATTATAATTTATGTATACTGTACAATTTTTTAATACATAATAATGGTAAAAATATTAAAAGTTATGGTACAAGTATCATTACCAATGAAAAATACATGTTCCACTAATTTGTTAAATTTATGGTATTAACACATTATTATTATTAATGGTTGAAATTTATAGAAGTAAAAATGTACTGGACTCATGCCTGCACAATGCGACGACGATGGTGGTAGCGGGGGCGATATGGTGGTAGTGGCGAATGGTGATGGTGGCGGCGGCAGCGAGTAGTGTAGGTTATTAATGTAAAGGTAATTGATGTAAAAAGATGTAGTTTAGTTATTTTAAGAGTTGAGGAATAGAAGTTGTAAATTATTTCATTAAGATATTTTTGGTATACCATGTATGTTAAGTGATAGGTGTTTTGAATGTAGAGAATTAATTTAGATAGATCAACCATATAATTTGAGGAAAAAGAAGGATGATGCTTTATATAGTAGTATAGATACTTATATGAGTAGAAGAATTTTATTTACTTTGTAGAAAAAGGCTACTCAAGGAAGGAAGTCATTGTTGATAGCAGATCCTTTCAAGTGCATAAAAATGTACTAGACGCATGTCCGAGCGATGCGGCGGCGGGTTGCAGCGATGGGTGGCAGAGGCGGTGGCTGCGTGGTGGCGGCGGCGGCGGTGGCGGTGGTGTTGTGGTGGTGTTGTCGTAAATGTGAAAGTAATTGATGTTAAAGGGGATAGTGTAGTTATTTTAAGGGTTGGGGGATCTATATTGTACATTATTTCATTAAGGGTATTATAGGTATATTAGGTGGAGATGTTTAAATTAATGAATAAAATACAAGGGTAATTTAGGTACTTCAAATCATCATTTGAGAAAGGGGGGGAGGGGGTTGCTCATTTATATAGGAGTAAAGATATTATGAGAGGGCCTATGTGCTTTTTAGTTTGCTCAACAAAACCGACACCATAGGCACACCTTCGTGGGTTTTGAAAATCCTTGCCTCTCATCGCTTATCTGACGAAGAAGAGAAATGGGGCGTGGGTCCATTTCGTTCCTTTTATATATGTGTGTGTGAGATATATGTGATATATGTGTCTGGTATTGTTGTTGATGTTATATCTATTCCGATGGTCGGATCTATTACGATCTATTGTTGCATGTACTCCCACGAGGGCGTGCCTATGGTTGTTGGTCGATTTCTTGTGCTTGTTCCCTTTCGTATCTGAGCCTCATTGATATTTTTATAAAATGTGTTGTTATTTTTATGAAATTTGTTATTATTTTTATATATTGTTGTGTTTAATTTAATTAAAAATAAAGTGAAATGAAAATGAAGAGGTATTGTAGGTAGTGATGTGTCAGTTGGATTTCAGTTTTAAAACTGATGATGTGGAGCTGACGTGACAAAACTGAATAGAAACTGACACGACAAAGATATGAGCCCTCTTAGTAGTCGGTAGATTTTTTATGTTTATTTTTATTTTTATCGAGGTTGTAAAAGTCGGTCGATCATCGACTTGGGGAACAGCGGCCTAAGGATTCGAGTATGCCGGAATCACTGTTTTCTTCACGATGGTGATGGTGATGGTCGATCCCATGTGGTTCATTGTGAATGAGAAGATGAAAAGATATAGATGGATATAAATCTATAGATATAGTTATAGAGGTCGTTCAAAAGGAAGATAGGTAACGAGAGAAAGATATCTTATGGAAATAGTGACAACCAACAGCTGTTTTGTAGTCTTCCAAAACATAATTTCCATTTAGCCCCTCTAACTCTTGATTTTGTTTATTTTGCCCATTATATTTATTTAACTTTGTACATTCCTTACTAAAAATTACTAAAATTACAAAATTTATTATTTTTATATAATAAATTTTTATGTTTTCTTTTGTTTATGTTTATAAATTATTTTTATACATATAATTTCATAAATATCCTGACTTCCCCCCTTACTGATTCGATCCCGATTTCCCTAACCTTAGATTTTTATTATTATCATGACGTAACTTTTAGAGTTATTTAAGGAATAATAATATATAAATATAAATAAATTATGGGTGGATGGATGTTTAATCAAACTAAACTATACAAAAATGAAAGAGAACGTCAGAACTAGCCGTGCACAAAAAAACCGGAACCGAAATAACCGAGCACGAAAAACCAGAACCGAAACCGAAAAAAAACCAGAACCGAAACCGAAAAAAAACCGGTTCCTGAGGAACCGGTTCCGGGTACCCGGGAACCGCCGGTTCCTACCCGGTTA
>JAOXNX010000019.1:25245263-25262389 GCA_028566075.1 Solidago caesia
GGCTTCGCCCTTGGAGGTGGCGGTGATCGGAGTTTGTGAATCTCGAAGTGAGAGAGAAAGAGGATGAAAAGCTTGGAAAAAAATAATAGTGAAAGTATAAAAAAACTGGATATTTAAAAAAAAATATGATTTTTTAGTGGTTTTTATAGTTCTCATCCTTATTTTTGGTTCTCACTTGATCACTTCACTATATATATATATATATATATATATATCACAAATTTAGGTGAGATGTTAAGGTAAAAGAAATTTAAAACGTTATACTTTCTTCTAACGTTATTATATGAACACGAATATTTTTTTCATATTTAGTAATGTAACATCACATCACACATCATTTTCCTTTTGTTATTATGCTTTGAGTTGTTTAAAAGAAAAGAACTGTAATGTTCTTTCTATCTGTGTGTCTTATATAGATTATTAATTTATTAATAATGTTAATGTTAATTAGTACATTTTTTCATATATGTAGTTAAATTGTGAATACAGGTGGCCAGTTTACAAACCGAACTCTCTTATCTCCAAGCTCATTTAGCAACCCTAGAAGTTCCGCTACCTCCGCCACCACAATTGCCATCTCCACCAGCCGGATTTTCCATCGGCAACCTCCCGATCACCTCATCATGTTCTCCGGTGACTTATGATTTGTCGGTACTTTTTGATCCAACTATGCAAGCTTCTTCTACATGGTCCATGCACACATCAGCAAGAGAGGTACTTGACCCTCACGATCATTTCAGTCCCGCTGGCACCACTAGTGCTCCGTCACAACAAGGCGGCGGCGGCGGCAATGCAGGTGATCTTCATGAGCTGGCTACAGAGCTTTCGCAAAGACAGAGCAGTGGGACTTCAGAAGCTTCAACTTTGCCACCACATAGTCGATGAAAATATGAAATGCATGGATGCATGAAAGAGTTTTGACTTTTTAAACTGACTTTATCAGTTGACCAAAAAGGATCCAGAAGTTTGACTTTTGATTTTTCTTTCTTTTCAATATCAATTTGCTTTTTTGGAATTTACATCTTTGATTAAAGATTATTAATTAATACTTTTATATCTCCTATTAATTTATCAACTGTTTATAGATTTATATATAGTCAGAAAGTATTTGTAGTAACCCAACATTTTCTAAGCCCAAATATACTTCTCTTGTCATTATGCTATATATATAAACTGCTTGAGGTAGGTATGTTTTATAAAATTTATACAAGCTGTAAGACCCATATAACTAGAATATTATGACATGTTATCCAATCATGTATACCTGTCTCATGTAAATTTTAAAGCCCCGTCTCTTTACATGAAAACAAGAAACAGTTAAAATCGAATTCAGGGAGTTTAACCAGGTGATACTTGAAATGGAACATTTGCTATTAACTACGGAGTATTAGCTAAACCTTACACAATTAAATACTTACACAATTGGATTTTGTATAAATCACCTCAAGGGAAAGAAAATATGATTGTAAATGCTCAAATCTTCTTGCACAGTTGCACGAGACCATCATCCCTCCAGATTGACATTTGCGGGCGCAAAAGATGGAAAATTTCCAGTTTTCGCCGGAAACAACTTCTTCCACTGTAAGCTTTTTGATATGTTAAAAATTATGATCTCAGTATGCAATTTTGGTTGAAAAACTGCAGCCAGAGAGCCAATGGCAGCTGATTGGTTCCTGAGTGAGTTTCAATCATGATCCTGAATGGCAAGAACCAGAAAACAATTTCAGCAGATGTAACACACTAAAATGGGACCTACAACATTATATTCATTCTCTTTGATACATATAACCGCCCTAAATAAACAGGACAGGACCAACTTCAACTTGAATTGCTACAAACATACAAAGGGTGGTGGCCGAGTGGTAAAAGCTTGGTCTCTAAGGGTGAAAATATCTAGAGGTCCCAAGTTCAAATCCTAGGAGCAAAAAACATACCCCTTGTGGCCACGGAGGTTCACCAGCAAGGACTCCAGGCTACTCGCAAAGTGAGTGGTCTCCCTGGGATTAGTCGGCTCGCAAAGCGGGTCGGATACCTAGCTTAACCATAAAAAAACATACAAATATGTGTGGTGCAGTTAATTTGAAGCGTCTCCCTATCCCAACAACCCGATGCATGTACATGCATCTGAGATTCCCTATCATGCCATACCAAATATATATATATATATATATATATATATATAACTACCAAATTCCCTTTTCGACAAAGTTTCTATACCAATTATCTTCTTTGTCTATTAGTATTTATTACAGATTATTGACAATAATAGTTTTGGTTGTCAACATTTTTTTTTTTGTCATTATCAAATGTCTAATTAATTATTCGACAAATAGATACACATTTATGCTTAACTATTTACCAGATCAATGTAACAATATGTTTAGCAAATTAGCAGGAATGAGATACAAATCATCACCCCTGCCATCTCTCTTACAGATAAAAATATATTGCCCCTAGAGCCTTTTAAAAATGCAACAATTGACTTCTCGAACAGCCTTATGAGAGTATTTGACTAATTCTCAGATATTTAAACCATCCCTTAATAAAAACCGAACAGAGAAATCTTGTAATTCAGAACTAGTGTTAAGGAGGATTGGCAATTCTGAATCATTAAATTTGGAATGTTAATCCCTAACAGGTGAAAGGGTCAAACAAAAAAATTAGCTAAAAACAAAGCGGGTCAAATGGGTTAAAAGTAGCTGAAAGTGTACTTCAGATGTTCACATAGGTACATCCCCCTAAACCATTTTATTTTAAAAAATTACATTAGTAGTGTAATAACATACTTTATCACTTTCTGTAATCATATTTAAAACATTAACTTTATAATGTAGATTGGACATATAGGTGTTTGTGTGTCGACCCGACCCGGCCTGTTCTAATCAGTACAAAAACACCCCGTTTTAACCCAAGACTGTTCTGACCGATTACCCAACCAACCAGCCATTTTGCTACCTCTAGTGTTAACCAATATTTTGTAATGATTACCTTTATTTTTCCTTTTAGTGTTGGTAAATATTGCTTTAATCTTGAGGAGAGAGACCAATAAATACGAAAAGGACAAAGACCATCACGTCCTAAATAAGTGAGGTTGAGGGATTACATACCATGAAGCTGAAATTCGTCCTGCTCCGAGCTTTCACACAAGGTAGTGCAGATTTCAAAAGCGATCCCCATCATTTTATGCTTCCTTCAAACCATAATCTCTCAGAACAAGCTCAACTTCCTCTACCACTCCCAAATCTCGAAACCAACGAGCCAATTTCTCTGAAGCTTCTTTCCCGATCATTATCCCATCCTTCTCTAAATTCATCAAAAAATCCAACACTTCCTTAAGCTTCTTGTCCTTCTCATAAACATCCAACATCAAACCTACACACTTATCATTAGGGAGAATACCAGCTCTCCTCATATTCTCAAATGCAACACAAGCTTCTTCACTTTGACCTGCAACTACATATGCGTTGATGAGGACTGTGCATATCTTATCATCAGGAATAATGCCTGCAATTTGAATTGCATCAAAGATTCTTTGAGCTCCTACACTATCTCCACTCATCGAGTATGCCCGTAACATTGCCTTGTAAACTTCACTTTTTGCATAAATTTGTTGAGCTTCCATTTCTCTAAGTAGGATTTCTCCATCTTTTAACATTCCAGCTCTTATGTATGCCATAACCATTGACCCGTAAGCTCTGTTATCTAAAGGAAGCCCAAGAAGTTTCATTTCTTCAAATGTATCTTTTGCAAGATTAAAGCTTCCGGCTTTACTATACATGTGAATCAAAGCTGTTAACGTCACTTGATCACATTCAAAGCCTCTATTCTTCATAGCTTGTAGTGTGTTTTCAGCATCTTGTAATCGACTTTGCTTAGCATAACCATGAATTATCTTTGTATAGTCACGAATATTTGGTTCAAATGATTCTTCAAGAAGTGCAAATTCAGCCACCTGTTCAAAATTTTCAGGAATGATGTAATATTATAATATAATATAATTATAATTTTCAACAAAACTCGGTTGTGCAAGGGCTTTCTGCTGCTCCCACAGTGAGACAGTTCCATAGATTGCACTGCTTAACTAGAGCGCTTCACGAAAATGTATACGGACTATTAGTCAAATCTTAGTGGTGTTATTCGATATTGACAACAAGGAGTGGACACATATGAATTCCAACAATAATTTCATAATTTGTAATAACAACAATGCAAGTGAGTAAATCTAGCTTAATCTTCTCTCATAATAATGCAAAGTTGATATGGGGCAGATTGATAAACTAGTGGAGTCATTTATGGATCATTGGAAGCATGAGAAATGGGTGGTAAAAAAAACAAAACTTTAGCGTCTATAACTAACAAAACAAGATGAATTGCAGATCCCGCAGCCAATCAACAAAAATAACTTGATGATGTGCATGCCCTGGAAATGGGTAACAATATCTAGCCAATCTTCAAACCCAAAATCTTTAGTTTGGAGATCGAGTTTCAAGTTTCTCCTAAATTTGAGAATGCTTAGATTTTCTTTTAGTTTTTATTTAACGTAAATTGCATCAAACCTGATTTTATCCTACACGTTTTATCCTAGGCAGACAATTTCAGTATCTTAAATATAATTCTGAAACATGATATTTTACTAAACCTACCAAACTAGTATGCTCTACTTTTATTAAAAATCAACCGTATGCTTAATGAAGCATTCTAGAAGTATTATATTTTCATTTAAAGCTTCTAGTGTGCTTCATCCAGTCAAGACAACCCTGAATGAAAATTGTGACATTTTGATAATGATGAGACAGGAGGGAAAGAGGCAAGGCGTTAAAAATCAACCCTTTTAGCACTTGTTGCTTATTCTAACACACTTATCACATCTTGTTGCAAATACTTATATGTATACCATTTTGAAGTTAGAAACCAATCCTTTTGGCCTCAAATACGAAAGTCCACCTAATGGCATGAACAATAGTCATATCAATAATCTAAAATACTAAAATGCCCTATTCCCAGCCAAGGGCGTATCTGAGTTGATCCGACTTGCAAGCTGCTAATTTCAAAATCTACTCGTCTAAGTCGAGTCAAGCTCAAGCTGCTCGGTAGACTTTCGAATCAAGCTCCGGTATCATAATACTTGGATAGTAAAGCTCAAAAGCCTTATCGAGCTTACGTCATTTTACATCTTCACCCTTGGTGTATATGCATAATTGTCATACTATCTAATCAAAACTACATACATTATTATATCGAAAAAGTATAAAACTTATCAACAATATGTAAATACCTGTAAGCGCAACGGGTGGTTCATAATATCCAATTCTTTAAGAACAACAAGCCAATCAGCTCTAACAGGCTTCATACTTGTCACCCAAGCAGATAACAACAATGACAAACTACTACTTTTTTCGGTCGAAAAACAGATCAACTGTTTCATCAAAGCCTTACAACGATTCGACATCTTTTTGGGTAACCTAGATATATGATTTCTTTGTGCATCATTTATTTCATCAAGTTTTATTTCAATCCATTTATTAATTTTGGGTTTCTCAATATGAATTTGGCCTAATTCGCCGACTGCGCAAACTAACCGGAGAAATTTGGGGTTTGGAAATGTTGGTTTTGTGAATGTGAATGATGGTTGGTTACAAGGGTTGGAATGATGAAAGATTTGAGATTTGTGGATTAAAGTACAGTTAGGGTTTGAGAAAGTTGACATTCTGTAAGAAAAATGGGGGGAAAGTATAGATATAGAAGATGTTTGTTTGTTTATTTATACATGTTTTAGGAGGTTTGAAATGATATTGAGAAGGATTGAAAGCAGGGGAACAGATGGGATGAAGCTAACCTCTGTTTGGCACTTTGTATTGACATACAACAACAGTTGCACCATACCAAATCAAATGGGTCCAAACTCCAAACTTTATTTGCTTACATACCTTTTATTAGAACACAATATATTTAGGGGAAAACATATATGCTGTTCCACCCCTAAATTCATTTCATCACATGTTGAATTTATAAATAAAAATTTAAAAACTGTGAAAAGGAAAGCATGTAATAGGCTGCTTCTAGCAGCATATATGTTATGCCCATATATTTAATCAAAACTAAATTTTATCAGAGGTGTTCCAAGTGTTAACATCTTTAAATCTTTGTCCCATCTCTCAGGTTTAATTAAGATGAGGTTTAGACAATGTTTTAAAAACCGGTTTTTTAAAAGAACCGGAAAATTTTCCGGAGCCGGTAGGACCGGTCCCCTCTATTTATTTCAATGATAAGAGCATGTTATCTTTGAAAACCTTTTTTATTACAAAACTTCTTCAATAACTTTTTACTTATTTATTTCTTTCCAACTTTTTTTTTTCTCACACACCACGTCCCCTTCTTCACTAATAACATGTTGTACATTTTTCTCTCTACCTTTTTCATTATACACGACATACTCTTCTTCACTACTAACATGTCGTATATCTTTCTTTTTGATTTTTTCTGTTAGACTTGCACATCATATCTCCTTCAATGTTAACATATCTTAGCTCTTTCTTTCTAGTTTCCTTCGTCACTTAGAACATATACCATACTATAAATAGATTCGTTGCTATAACTAAATACTTAAGTTTCTACAATTTTGTTTTAAGATCAGTAAACAAGGAATTCAATGAGATTTTTCATGTTTTAGTTTGTTTCATGAAGAATAATATTTGACTCAAAATAGATAATGCTATTAAGATATTTTATAATTATTCTTTCTTAAAATTATCTAAAAATATGGTTCGACAACAAATTATTAAAACATGAAAAGCAAACGTGTATTTTAGTTTATTTTTGGGATAACATGTATGCGGTTAGTAACATCTAACTAGGTGTTGCTACTATTGTTTTTTATATTGTTTTATTCTAAAATGTATTAAATATACACATTATATTTCTCTTTGTGAAAAGAACAGCACCTGCATACAACTTATTCTCTTTATTTTTATTTTTATTGTTATTGTTAAATGTTAAAAATCAAATGGAACAAATTAAAATTAAAATAAATAAAAATGGGTTTTAGCTTGGCAGTGGAGTAGGAGTAGTAGTTTCCAATCCTAATTTTATTTTTATATTTTATTATTATTACTTCCAGAATCCAGATTCATAACATTTCGTACTTCCCATCACAACTCAAACCACCACCACTTTTTAAAAAATCAATCAAAATAAATAAACAACCGCCGTGATCCAACTCATCACCACCGTATCACCACCAGATCTAACCGAGCGGAATGGCTTCTCCGGAAGCCGATTCCCGCCTTATCAACACGGTGTTAGTTCCAGCCCTAGATAAAATCATCAAAAACAGCTCGTGGCGCAAACACTCCAAATTAGGTAATGAATGTAAATCTGTTATTCAACGTATTACTTCTATTGAAAAACCTCAACCGTTATCTCCTAAATCACCGGGAAAAACTGATAATAATCAATCAGATGTAGATATAGATATAGATACAGATACAGCTGGAAATTCTGTACGTATAGGCGCCGGTGGTGGTGTATTGCATGATTCAGGTAATAATGAACTAAATTTAGATGAATCTGAATTTATTTTAAGTCCGTTTATTAAAGCGTGTGATTCCGGTGATCTTAAGATCGCCGAACCGGCGTTAGATTGTAT
The DNA here is from genome assembly GCA_028566075.1 of Solidago caesia. Lineage (NCBI taxonomy): Eukaryota > Viridiplantae > Streptophyta > Magnoliopsida > Asterales > Asteraceae > Solidago > Solidago caesia. Next base: position 25,252,909 of record JAOXNX010000019.1, read on the forward strand.
ACAGAAACTGATTGCGTACGGTTATTTGAGAGGTGAATCGGATCCGAGTAGTGGACCGGAAGGGAAGTTGTTAGGGAGGTTGATTGAGAGTGTTTGTAAGTGTTGTGTGTTAGGAGATGAAGGAGTGGAGTTATTAGTTTTGAAGACGATTTTATCGGCGGTGACCAGTGTGCAGCTGAGGATACATGGAGATAGTTTGTTGGAGATTGTTAGGACTAGTTATGATATTTATTTGAATAGTAGGAATGTGGTGAATCAGAGTACGGCGAAGGCGTCGTTGATTCAGATGCTTGTGATTGTGTTTAGGAGGATGGAGGCGGATTCGTCGACGGTTCCGGTGCAGCCGATTGTGGTGGCGGAGTTGATGGAGCCTGGGGAGAAAGGTGGAGAGGATGATGATGGAGGAATGTCGATGTTTGTTCAAGGGTTTATTAGTAAGGTTATGCAGGAAATTGATGGGGTTTTGAATCAGGGAACACCGGCGGGAGCCAATGGTGGTGTGCATAACGGGGCGTTTGAGACTAAGACATCGACTACGGAGACGACGAATCCTGCTGATTTGTTGGATTCTACTGATAAGGATATGTTGGATGCTAAGTATTGGGAGATGAGTATGTATAAAACTGCATTGGAGGGACGGAAAGGGGAATTGGCAGAGGGTGAGGTGGAGAGGGATGATGATTTGGATGTGCAGATTGGGAATAAGCTGAGAAGGGATGCGTTTTTGGTTTTTCGGGCTTTATGCAAGCTATCAATGAAGACTCCTCCAAAAGAGGCACTGGCAGACCCACAGTTGATGCGAGGAAAAATTGTTGCATTGGAGTTGCTCAAGATTTTGTTGGAGAATGCCGGGGCGATTTTTAGAACCAGCGAAAGGTACTTACCATGTTTTTCCCTCTTCCTTGATGTTAAATTTCTCTTTTTGAGTTTTGCCTGTTAAAGTGCTCTTTTTTTTTCACGAGGAAAATGTGGACCTGGTCCTTGTTTGGAACTTAAATACTACGATGTCATTCTTGTACTTGTTGCATTGCCACCAGCTTATGAATTTGAGTGTACTAAATATGATTCAGAGCCTTTACTTGTGAATAATAATATCATACCAAGGCAGAAATATCTATATAGGTGACTATTTCTTTTCTTTCTCTTCTAATCACACAATCAACATACTATGACTGGAAGTTTTTGTCTCACTCAATCATAACCACACTAACCATTTCCTGGCTATAGACCTGTACGTATTAAAGAATACTTTATGCATTCTAGTTATACACTAACCATAGCCTAGAATTTAGTAAATTATGGTATAAGACTATGCTCGTTTACGTAATCATCCTCATAGAAGATCTTCACAAAGTTAATAATATCACAACAATTGGTTAACATGGCTGTAAACCCGAGTTTTGACTGTCATTACTCATTAGTGTGTCACTGTCCAACCTTTAGAAGTATTCCTGTAAATACTTGTCAACAATTTATATATGTACTATCATATAAATCGTTTACCCCTCTCCCATATTAAAATTCAACACTATCAATAAATTTGTGCCACCTCATCCTTCTTTATATCCATGCTACCAAATAGTCTACAACATTTGTTGTAGCTTTCATGGGTTGATTGTGGCTTGAGAATGAGTCTTTGCAGATGCGGCAGAAAGTTTTATTTGTTTCAGCCTTAGAATAACTATTTGTTTATCCACTTTGTTAGGATTGGTAATTTAATTTCCATTTGTCCTTATGGGTACTTAACTCAATAGATACAGCATAAGCTTCCACATAAATATACCGCCATCATGTGACCACATGGGCCCACAGATGAAGGTTGCAGGTCACAGGTTTGAAACTTGCCAAAGGCAAGTGGAGAAACTATATCTTCTGATCCATGTGTGAGGACGGTGCTTCACCGGGTATGAATTCTATGCGGTGTTCGCTTTAGGTACCAAGACGGTACATGGGACCAGAGGGTTCCCACCCATTTACCCTTTATAAATATTCCAGTTTGTTAGGGTTCAGGGACTGTTTAACTGATTGCTGAGTATCACAGAATCTGTGATTGTTTGATTGCTACTGTGCCACAAGTCACCTGGTCTAATTCTAACTCATAAAAGCTCAATCTTGTTGTTTACGTAATTTCAAAATTTGTTAATTATTCTTGTGTTTTAACTTCAAATTTTTTGTACTTGCTCATCACTCTGATATTTTTTTTTATTGTTGAAACAGATTCCTGGGTGCCATTAGGCAGTACCTATGCCTGTCTTTGTTAAAGAACAGTGCATCATCGCTTATGATTGTATTTCAGCTCTCCTGTTCGATTTTCTTTAGCTTGGTTTCAAGATTCAGAGCTGGATTGAAAGCTGAAATTGGAGTATTCTTTCCAATGATCGTTCTAAGGGTTCTAGAAAATGTTGCCCAACCAAATTTCCAGCAGAAGATGATTGTACTGCGGTTTTTTGAAAGGTTGTGTGTTGATTCACAGATCTTGGTTGATATATTTATCAATTACGATTGTGATGTCAATTCATCTAACATATTTGAAAGGTATGTTGTTTTCATGATTTATTGGCTGTATTGGAGTATTTTTCTTTTTACGTTTAAGTATAGGATTAACCACAAGTAAGATTTAATATTCAAGCGTTCACATGTGTTTCGCTGTTGTAATTTTCCATAGGACGGTAAACGGGCTTCTCAAAACGGCTCAAGGTGTCCCACCTGGCGTCATAACTACTCTGTTGCCACCTCAGGATGCAGCCTTGAAACATGAAGCAATGAAGTGTTTAGTGGCTATTTTAAAATCAATGGGGGATTGGATGAACAAACAATTACACATTCCTGATCCTCACTCAGAAAAGAAATTTGAAATTGTTGAGAATAGTTCTGAATTGGCCGATTCTTCCATGGAAAATGGGAATGCGAATGAGAATGAGCCTGTTGATGGATTGGATTCTCATCCGGAAGCTTCTAGTGAAGTTTCAGATGCTTCAACAATTGAGCAACGCCGGGCCTACAAGCTGGAACTTCAGGTTAACATCTAATTTTATCTTGAATTCCATTCCATCTGGCATTTATCTCAAAGATCTAATATTATATTATTGGCAGGAAGGTATATCTCTTTTCAATAGGAAACCTAAAAAGGGTATCGAATTCTTGATTAAAGTGAATAAAGTGGGGAATTCGCCTAGGGAAATAGCAGATTTTTTGAAGAATGCTTCTGGTTTGAACAAGACGCTGATCGGTGATTACCTTGGAGAAAGAGAAGATCTATCACTGAAAGTAATGCATGCATATGTTGACTCGTTTGACTTTGAAGGTATGGATTTTGATGAGGCAATCAGATCCTTTCTACGGGGATTCAGATTGCCTGGTGAGGCCCAGAAGATTGACCGAATTATGGAAAAATTTGCTGAGCGTTACTGCAAATGCAATCCAAAAGCATTCATTAGTGCTGACACAGCCTACGTTCTTGCCTACTCTGTTATACTACTCAATACCGATGCACATAATCCTATGGTTAAAAATAAGGTAAAATCAATGCAGCTTAGAAGAGTTCATTTGCTACTTTATGACACTGACCTTATAGCATTGCTAATATCGAACATATATTTAACTATTTCAGATGTCACCTGATGATTTCATAAGAAATAATCGTGGCATAGATGATGGAAAAGATTTGCCTGCTGAGTATCTGAAATCTCTGTATGAAAGGATATCAAAAAATGAAATTAAAATGAAAGAAGATGATTTAGCAATTAAACAGAGGCAGTCTGTAAATTCAAACAGGATGTTGGGTTTAGACAGTATACTGAATATAGTGGTGCGCAAGAGAGGTGACGAGAGTAATGCGAGTGATGATCTTATGCAACACATGCAAGAACAGTTTAAAGAGAAAGCACAAAAATCTGAGTAAGAAACCACATCTATTTATTAATGAGAGTAACTATTGGAAACTTATTTACTGTCCATATTATCTCTAAACCTTGTTATGCTTTTTACATGTATTGCCATTTTGTAGGTCAGTTTATTATGCTGCAACTGATGTCTTCATATTAAGATTCATGCTAGAGGTATGCTGGGCACCTATGCTGGCTGCCTTTACTGTTCCGTTTGATCAAAGTGACGATGATATAGTAATTGCTCAATGTCTGGAAGGCTTTCGGTATGCAATACATGTTACAGCAGCAATGTCCATGAAAACTCATCGAGATGCTTTTGTGACATCGCTGGCTAAGTTTACATGTCTTCATTCACCATCAGATATTAAACAAAAAAATGTAGAGGCAATCAAGGTTTGTGTCTACTGTTTTTTTCAGCATGTATGATCATTTCAATATCTTCCATCTCTTATGGCATAAGTTTTTTATTAGCATCTTTATTGTTTCACAGGCAATGGTTACAATTGCATATGAAGATGGGAATCACTTACAGGAGGCCTGGGAGCATATATTGACATGTGTATCTCGATTTGAGCACTTGCACTTGTTGGGAGAGGGAGCTCCTCCGGATGCTACCTTTTTCGCTGTTAATCAGAATGAATCTAACAAATCACAGTCAAAGTCAAATATCCTTCCTGTTCTTAAGAATAAGGGAGCTGGTAGGATTCAGCAGGTAGCTGCGGCTATGAGAAGAGGTTCATATGATAGTGCTGGCATTGGCGGCAATGCTTCTGCTGCTATTACACCAGAACAGGTCAATAACTTGGTCTCCAACTTAAGCATTTTGGAACAAGTTGGAGAAATGAATCGTATATTCACAAGGAGTCAGAAACTAAACAGTGAGGCAATTATCGACTTTGTGAAGGCACTTTGCAAGGTGTCTATGGAGGAGCTTCGTTCTACATCTGATCCAAGAGTATTCAGTCTCACAAAAATAGTTGAAATTGCGTATGAATCTGATTCCTTGTTCTCTAGTATTTCTTAGTTTAGTTAAAGGTGATGATGTCAACCCAATTAACCAATTGCCCTAAATTGGGCTAATTTGGGTTTTGTCTCCTATAGGTCAAATAGGCCAAGTGGTCAAACGGGTTGAAAGTCACACTATGTGCTTTCAAATGCTTAAAACCTCCTGTATTGCTTCATCACAAAAGTTTAGATTATCATTTTGGATTTTATAGCCTCATATAATGGGAGGTGATAAGTACCAACATAGACTTTCCATATACAAACAATGTACAACTGAGTAAATCACAACATTGTTATGTATGGTAAATTAATATTGTGTACATTTCATCTCCCTTATAGAAGACGTTGATATTTTTAAGTTTTAGAAAACGGACCTAAAAGCATTTATGAGTCGGCTCATCCCGAATGACCCATTTGGACACGTGGTGAAGTTTTCCTGTTTTGACCTGTTACCCAGCCTGCCCATTTTGCTTAACTATGGTTATATTTCTGTATGTGCTTATTTCTCTCTTATCGTGTGTTTTTATTGTATATAACTTGTTCTATTTTTTTTCCTTCTTGTCCAGCCACTACAACATGAATCGCATCAGACTAGTGTGGACAAGCATTTGGAATGTACTCTCTGATTTTTTTGTGACCATAGGATGTTCCGAGAACTTATCAATTGCGATATTTGCAATGGACTCTTTACGTCAACTATCTATGAAGTTTTTGGAGCGAGAAGAGTTGGCTAATTACAATTTTCAGAATGACTTCATGAAGCCTTTTGTCATCGTCATGCGCAAGAGTAGTGCTGTGGAAATTCGAGAATTGATAATCCGATGTGTCTCTCAAATGGTTTTATCACGTGTCAATAATGTCAAGTCTGGATGGAAAAGCATGTTCATGGTATGTGTTCTCATTTTGTTGATTCGTGCTGAATATACTTTTGGATAAACATTTTCATTTGATATGTGATTGATGGTACATTTTCCAGGTCTTCACAGCGGCAGCTTCTGATGACCACAAAAGCATTGTACTTCTTGCCTTCGAAATAATCGAGAAGATAGTACGGGATTATTTTCCATACATTACCGAGACAGAAACCACAACTTTTACAGATTGTGTAAATTGTCTAATCGCGTTCACCAATAACAGATCTGACAAAGATATTAGTCTCAGTGCTATCAGTTTCTTGCGTTTCTGTGCTGCCAAACTTGCTGAAGGAGATCTAGGCGCCTCTTCAACATACAAGGACAAGCAAGCTTCTGGTAAAATGTCCCCTTCATCACCTCAGCAAGGAAAGGATGGGAAATTTGACCGTGGAGAGTTGACAGATAAGGAGGATCATCTATACTTCTGGTTTCCATTATTGGCTGGTGAGAACGATATTTAACTTCATTTGAGTGATTGAGTGATTGTTGTTTTAACTACGTATCATTTTGTATTTTTCAGGATTGTCTGAACTTAGCTTTGACCCTAGGCCCGAGATTAGGAATAGTGCCCTTCAAGTACTCTTTGATACGTTAAGGAACTATGGTCATCACTTCTCTCTACCATTATGGGGAAGGGTGTTTGACTCCGTCCTCTTTCCTATATTTGACTATGTTCGGCATGCTTCTGATTCTTCTGGTGAGAGCTCAATGCCACATGGGACTAATGGTGATGTGGACGAGCTTGATCAAGACTCTTGGCTGTATGAGACATGCACTCTTGCCCTCCAGTTGGTTATGGATCTTTTTGTTAACTTTTATGACACCGTTAATCCTCTTTTGGAGAAGGTTCTATTGTTATTAGTAAGTCTTATCAAGCGTCCTCACCAAAGCCTTGCCGGTATTGGTGTTGCTGCTTTTGTTCGTTTGATGAGCAGTGCTGGGGAATTCTTTACTGATGATAAATGGCTTGAAGTGGTTTTGGCGCTTAAGGGTGCGGCTAATGCAACACTTCCGTATTTCTCGTTCATTCTTAGTGAAGATAATATGAACTTGAACTATGAAGATGTTTCAATGAGACAAAGTAATGGGGACTCTGACAATTTGGAGAACCTGCAGAAGAGTCGTTTATATGCTGCCATTTCTGATGCGAAGTGCCATGCTGCAGTTCAACTTTTATTAATCCAGGTATTTATAGTTTTAAGCTTATTTGGCTGTTCTTATTATGTTTATCCCTTTGTTAATACGCCCGTTATCTATGACTCTATGTTTTGATGTGGTATGCTAGAGGAATGTCCAAAGGCCAAAAAGGTTATTAAAAAAAACTTTTTGATGCTTATCATTACATGTTTGCATTTGCGATTACTTCCTCTAGTAGCAGTATCATATATGTACTTCACATCATGGAAAAAAGTTGAAGGAAAGTGTGGTGAAAGTTGTAAATGAAATCACAAACATCAAATTAAAGCAAAGTTGTTGGCTCCTATGTGTATATAAAAAAGATTCTTCATTATAATTATGGGAAAGTCAGTTTTGTTACCAAGTGTCCAACTAAGGTTGTTGTAACTGTGGGTATTCCTTGCAATACTATTCACGAGAGGTGGCAAGCTGGGTGGGTCAGGTGGGTTGGTAACGGATTGAAACAGGTCATTTGTCCAGGTTGAGTTGGATCGACCACCTTTGAATGCTTTCTATAATGTGGTAATTATGGTCACAAAATATTACGAGATGTCAGCAATCTCATCTATGAATCCTTTACCCACAAATTTGCAGTTAGGTCAATTATTAAGTTCCACTTTCTCCATAAAAAAGCTAAAAATAGTATCCGCACTTCTCAACTACCTCAAACGTATCTTTCCATAAACGAAAATATCACAGGTTACCCAGTATCATATCATGCCATTTTTTTTATTGCCTATGGGGTCATTGGATATACCTGAATATCATCAATTTACCATTTTCAAGTAATTTGTAGTAATCATCTCTTTAAATTTGGCAGGCAATACAAGAGATCTACGACATTTATAGACCTCATCTATCTGCAAAGAACACCATGATACTTTTCGACGCAGTGCATGGAGTGGCAAATCATGCTCGCAAAATAAATATAGATACCACATTACGCGCTAAGTTACAAGACCTTCAACCAATGACACAAATGCAAGATCCTCCATTATTACGCCTAGAAAACGAATCCTACCATATCTGCCTAACATTTATAAAGAATCTTGCAGTGGATAAGCCTCCATTTTATGAGGAATCAAAGGTGGAGTCATCCCTTGTTTCCCTTTGCCAGGAAGTTCTAAATTTCTACATTGACTTGGCGCTTCCTGCACATACGAGTGAGTTGTCTCGTGGGGCCCAACCCCGCTGGTTGATACCCTCGGGGTCTGGTAAAAAGAGAGAATTGGCTGCTCGTGCTCCTCTTATAGTTGTAACATTACAGGCTATTTGTAGTTTGGGTGATTCTTCATTTGAGAAGCATCTTCCAAGCTATTTCCCTCTGCTTTCAAGCTTGATAAGGTGTGAACACGGGTCCAATGATGTTCAGGTGGCTCTTAGTGAAATGCTTAGTTCTTCTGTTGGACCTGTTCTACTTCGCTCGTGTTGATATGATATCTTTATCTTCGAACTGTGTAATATTGTTGTTATTCATGCCACTCTTTTTTTTTTACTTTCGAAAATCTTTCATAGTGTATGAAGAGTCAGAAAACGTTTCCCTACATCTAGTTTAGTAATCAATAGGCTCGGTAAGGAATTTTGTTGTAATTTGTTCACAAATTCTCAGATAATGTAACAAATATTGCATTTATTTTTAGTTTTGGTATAGAAATTAAAGGCTTTTTTATTTCAATCCTCAACGATAGCGGTAACTATGATTTGCCTCCATTGTGATAAATATGTTAGATAACTCACAAGACTGTTACGAGCACATCTACAACATTGGATAATTGTCCTGCCTTAAAAAACACGGCTGTATTTGTTTTAGTTGAGTAATCTAGATGAAGGTTAGTTTTTATTTATGGGTCTTGCTAAATACAGCCCTTAGGGCTGTATTTAAGGTGCATAAAATAGTTGTATACTTACCATAAAATTCAGGGGGTGAGCTTTTGATATGGAAAGTATAATTATTTTATGCACGTTAACTACAGCCCTTAGGGCTGTATTTAGCATTTTTCTTTATTTATTTGATTAATTTACTCCTGGTTTGATGTTATTTTTGCACTACTTGATAAAAAGATCGTGCTTGGATTTAGTGTTAGATTTGGATGTGCACTTCTTGATAACCAAGGACCTGGCTATTAGTGATATCAAGTTTTTAATTTTAGGTATGATAACGACTTTACGATTGATACCTTTTGAATGGATCCTAACCTAATGAGGTGTCATGTCCCCATCAAAGACTTAAAAATCAAATTCCAATTTAAAATGTAGACATTTAAATTCGTTAGATTTATGTTTGATAACAAGTCAATACCGACTAAAGTGAAGTAACAGATTTAATTATGAAATACCATGTATGTATTTCATAAGGGTGAGGGTAAGGTTGAGCCATTTTCGACGGAAAATTGGGTTATTATTGAACAAATAACTGAATTTTTCAAAGTTTTTAAAGAGGCAACCACTTTATTATCGGGTATTTATTATCCCACGAGTCATTTGGTACTTAACCAACTT
>JAOXNX010000019.1:25262489-25276103 GCA_028566075.1 Solidago caesia
TTTATTACAATATACATTTGCTTTAGGGGATGATAAAATTTTATATCCATTTGATAAATAATAATAATAATAATAATAATAATAATAATAAGAGGTGAAAATATAAAAGAAAGAAAGGGGGGACTATTCCACATACCAAGAAAAAAAAAGGATAATGACTTTTGATATGACTAATGCATTTAATAGAGAGAGAAAAATATATAGATGTGATGTCAACTCAAATGGGTTGAAAATAGCCCCTTTTGCCCTTGAGGATTCACCTTTTTTGAGGGGTGTCCTTAGATTTAAATATGGCTATAGCAACACCTTCCTCAAACAATAAATCATTAACTTGTGAAATATTAGATTGGGTGACCGATTATTTGATTTTTATATTGATTTTGATAGCTGAAAGAGTTTCCTCTAAATGGGCTGGGTCAACAAGTTGGCCCAATCCAACTTCGTCCTGTTAATGAAAAAAAAACTATTGAGTTTAATATTCATAAATATAATTACCAGCAATAATAGCGGAACTAGGATTTGACATTAATGGGGGTCCTTGATTAGAAGGGGTTGATTAGAGAAAATAATGTTGATTGAACCTTTAGAATGAAATATTAAATAAGAAGTTGTGTTAATTAGTTGGAGAGGGTTGAGCATAATGTTTTCATAACCGGATATTGAATTGGCCCAATGGGCGGTTCACGATACAACCAGACTGGACCGGAAAAATCGGGCATTTATATTTAATTTTTTTAACAATAAAAATGCTTAACCGTATATATGAAATATATGTTGAAAAGTTAACTATGATCTCTAAGTTCGTTTCCCAAATCTTGAAGTCACAGGTTCGATACCTCACCTAGAAAAATATTTTGATTAATATTTTAATTACCCAGTTAATAAATGAACTCTTGGCAAGAGTCCTTCCACTGAAGCATGCATCCCACGTTTGAGTCTTAGCAGAGCATCTCATTTTTGGATATTTATTTCGGGATGAACCGGGTCGGTTACAAAAAAACCGATCAACCCATCGGTTCGCGGTTGAACCGGTCCGGTTCGGTCCGGTTTTCAAAACCATGCCCCTACTAGTTCCGCCTCTGACAATATAGTTTTATAAATGTATTACGTAATTTAATAAAAGACATAATTCTAAAACTTTATTTTCGTCATGAAATACATATTCAATCATATGCATTTGAATTGAAATGGATGAAAACGAGCTTTATACTGATATACAATATAAAGTTTTAAAGCATTTTCAATGGGATTCAAAGTATTTCAAAAACAAAATATATATCAAAGGGATATATGAAAGTTTAATTACCTTGAGTTCCATTTCTACTCCATCATTAGGATCGGCTCCACTGTATATATACATATATACTTACTTAATATCATTAGACTTTTTTATATTAGTTATTTCTTTTTCTATTTAATTGATTCATGACATCATCTTTAGTTAAATTTTAAAACATTTTTTAATTGATTTATGATTTATTTCTTTTCTAGCCTAAGTCTCATGTAAATTAACATGTAATTACATAATTTATTTTTTCTTGAAACTTCAACTATTTGCCAATTTTTTAATTGGTGTATGATTTATTTCTTTTCTAGCCAAAGTCTCATGTAAATTAACATGCAATAACATAATTTATTTTTTCTTGAAACTTCAACTATATGTCTATATGCCAAATTTCAAGAATAAAATCTCACTATTTCATCTTCATTTTCTTTTCAACTTCACCATTGCCATTTCTTCTAGCCTTAATATTTTCAATCGGCCCCGGGTATCACATGGGTTGATAAGCTAGTATAGTTTCATATATGGATTCTCTTTATAGTTTTAGGGTATGTTTGGCAAAAGTAGCTGTAGCTTGTAGCTGAAGCTTTTAGTTGGAGTTGTAAGTTGTAGCTTTTAAGCAAAGCTGTTAGCTAGAGCTTTTATTTTTAGAAGTGTTTGGTATGGTAGCTGTAGCTGCAACTTAAGAGTGTAAAATAACAAAACTGGATATTAAAAGCTTCAACCAAAATTTATTTTGTGTAATTTTAAAAATTAAAAGGTCCATCCAAACTAAAAGCTCCCGAAACGCTACTTCAAATAACGTTTCATTTTGGAGCTTTTTCTTTGAAATAAAAGCTCAAGCTAGTTACATCCAAACAAAGCTTTTAACATAATAAGAGTTTATTGTTCCAAATTAAAAGCTAGAGCTCCCAAAAGACTCTAGAAAAGCTTTTGCCAAACATGCCCTTAGACGTGCAACTCTAAAACAACTTGTAGGCTAAGTATAGCGAAACGAGGGACCATTTTGTTGTTAAAAATCACTGTTTATCGGTTGAGATACAACATTTTTTTACAGCTTGGCCGTTGAGTATAACGACCGAGACATCATTTTGTTTTTTGTTAAAAACAGTAGCTTTATATTAGGGACTGTCTATTCGATTAGCTTCCGATAGGAACTCTCTTTATGATTCTCTTTATGGTTTTAGAAATACCACAACCCACAGGGACCATGGATGCAATTAACACATTAAAAAAAGTGGAAAAAAAATTGGACACAGTTTGCTGGGTAATACGATGAAAAGATTGTAGTATTTAGTCGTGTAAAATAATAATAAAAAGAATACTACATTAGGATTCTAGTGTAAAAATTGTAACAATACATACTCGGGTTGAAAATAAGGGGGTCCTCAATCTAGCGTCTAGCCGTAACCAAACCATAAGCAAATCATTTTTTCCCTTTATGTCTTTTCTATATGCAAAATTGAGCTTAAACATTGAAATACACAGGTTATGATATGCTCATGGATTGAAGAGTTTTCTAAAAGGTCCATCTGTTCGGTCTTTTGCGGCTTCAGTCAAAGCAAGGAACCTTTTGAAACCAGTTGTAGCAGCACCTCTACCTAGTGCTGCTGCCCTGGTGAGTACATCCTCTCTTGAAGCAAGAAGTGCACTAGAAGGTTGATTCACCACAGGGGGAGGTGCAGGAGCTGCTGCAGGGATCACCTGGACTGCTGACGTAGCCATTGGCATTTGTGAGATCCCAGACCCACGCTTGTTAAAATCTTCTAGTATTGTTTGTTGATCTGCTTTTTTCAATCCCTGCAATCAAATAATGAATAATACAGGATGTTGTTATACTCCACTCAATATGAAAAACATTTCAAATATTCAAAAATAGTTTTGGTTTTTCTTTTTCTAGAAATTGATCTGAGAGCACTAATATTATAGTGACGTGTAGTGTTTGTACATCACTCTGTGAGTCTCCATTTCAAAAATGGGTGTAAATGCGTCAAGTTGGCTCATCTGACTACATGAGTTTCAAGCTGGGTTGAGCATAATAGGCTCACACTTGGGCTCAAGAACTTGCCAAGCCTAAGCGACCAAAACCCGTAAATCAGAGATGGCAACTTTGATACATTCACTTATGTATGAGTCGATTTGGGTTATGATTACTCTCGGACGGGTCAAAAAAAGAACTTACCTTTAAAGAAATGCCAAACGGGTCGATCGTAGACCTTATTTATAGTAACTATATTATTACTAAAATAAATGATTAATTACATAAAATCTTTAACAAGTTTGGACAAAACCTATTTAGAAGCAGCCTGTACCAAATAATGGCTCTTTTTGACCCGTTACCTGCCCCGCCCAATTTTTCACCAGCATCACTTATCACAGAAGACAGAAAATTAATATAACTACAACCTTGAGCTCTAGGATTCGCTGAAACTCCGAAGGTGTTCCCTCAGGTAGTAGTGCGCTGTATGTATCTGCCACTGAGTCCACTGGAGACAGGATAACCTATACATAACATAACATAGACACCTCATCACACTCATTAAAATTTTAGAATGCCAGCAAAACATCGTGGTAATCTTTACAAACTTTCAGTAACAATCACTATAATCATGCATGGTAGCCACCCTACGTGAAAAGTGTGCCCGCTGACTCACTGAGATTTTGTTTGGTGACTTGCTCACCCTTTCTGTTTAATATTCATTTTTGGGAAAGGAAAAGAAAAAACTAGGTTAATTACTCACCTTTAGAAGTGCTTCCGCTTTGCTCATCTCACGACTCACAAATTTTGAGTAACTAGCAGCTCCTGAGGTCTGTTCAAAGAAAGTTATGACCAAATGAAATTTAATAGAGTATATTGCTTCAATTTGTCTTTTTTATGGGTATTATAGACATATGAGATAACGATCAAACGGACTTTTAATCTATGTGTTGAGTCAAATATTGCAATTTTCATGAAATGAAGTATAAAAATATTGCTTAGACAACTTAGGGCACGTTTATTTTTTTAGTCATTAAGTGCTGAGTGTATTAAGTGGATGAATGGATAAATAATGTCTGTATGTATTAAGTAATAAATAGGTAATTGACAGTTATTTTTGTTTATTAAGTCAAAAAAGAAACATAAAATTTGACTTAATGTATTAAGTTCTTAATTATTAAGTTTATTAGGTTTGTTGTATTCTCCTAGTAGTAACAGAACACAGTGAACTACTTGTCAGGTCAAACATTGCAATATTTATGGAGAAAATGAGCTATTACCTGTTTTCCAAGGGATGGAATATCTAAAAGTATCGTCTTTACAGCCTGAGTATCCAACAACATCTGCACAAAAAAAACACACCACATTTTATGCTCAACCAAAACTATTGATATCTTCACTGTAAGCTGTCATCATACATCTTAATATCAGAAAGAATGCAAGAAAAGAATGTAATAGTTAAGAGTACTTGTTGAGCTCCAGTCTCTGATATCTGCTTGCATTTGAAGATATTGAGATAGAAGCGTGGACCTAGAGATGATGCAAGCTGCATGACAAAATCAGATGATAACTAATGAGCATGTCAAAAGTTCAATGGCCATTATATAAGCTAATATAAATAAGTTTGACAACTTTGGGATGTCCCAAAATAAATGCAGCATCTTTCTTTTTGGCAAAGTTTTGATTGGACCTATTTGCCCTTTAGTAATAATTACAACTGATTGTCGTCCATAACATTATCTTCTATATTTTATTTTTTTTATTGTCATTGATGAGCATTTTGGAGATAAAAATATACGCACACTTAAACATATCAATTTATATAGGAGTACGCTTTAGTTTCTACAACGATCTAAAGTGTATGACATATGTGAAAAGCAGACATGAAATAAAGAACAATCATGGTAGATTTATCAGTTGGTTTTAATGAAAACAATAGTTTAAAAATGAAACAGTGACAATGTGAGAAGAAAATCATAATATGAAACAGGAAGGCTATTCACCTTGTCTAGAAAGAACTGAAAATAAACTGGAGAAAGAAGGCTTCCAAGTATAGGGATGCTACCATTGAGGATCATTTTTATGTTATTGACATACCTGCAACACAATAAATTATTAAGAACATAAAGAATGGCTTAGCACAATAAATTAGGTTTCATATATCCAACTCGCATCTTACTCTGACTGATCGCCCACACTTTCAAGGGTACCCCATGGAACACGTGTCATTGCAGCCATTTCAATATCAAATTTGGTTTCCAAGCCATTGACTAATGTTACCAACGCTTTGGTTATTACTGCTGAAAATTCATCCTGTACAGATAGGACATATGTTCAAGAGGAGCTACAGCTATCTATGACAAATAATAAGATATAGTTACCTGCACTTCTGACATGTCCACAGCATCAGCCAACTGTGTATCTATTATTTTGGAGACATTCTCAGCCAACTCTTCAGCCTGTAAAAGAAATGAAGTCAAAATGAACTCTTCTTAATATAGAGAAGGCTTTCTAATCATAACCACTTGTATCCTTATTATTGTTACCATTTTGACTTACTATTTTAAGACATTTTCTAATAAAGTCAATTAAGTATAAAACACCACCTTAGAGAAAATAGAGGTAGCAGTGTAGCACACTTTCAATTGGATGTGCAAATGACTATTGACTGAACAGTCCTAGTATATTTATGTCGTATACATATATAGCAACCGTGCAAAATCCATCACTACCTGGTCGTCATTTAGATGATGAAAATCATAACTCTAAACTTATGATTGAACCTATGACTGATATAATTAGGTCTTATCTAAATATTACCAGGTTTTAAGAGCTCACACCTAGTTACATACGTTGATACACCCAACATGAAAGGTGAAAGGCTGACCGTTTTATGACAATATTCTGCAGTATTCACGATATAGCATATCATCCTTTCGTCTTTATCAGATGTCTGCATTCATTGACACACAGCATTAGCATCATCAACAGTAAGTAAAAATAACAGAGAAAATAAGGTGGGCTCTGTACAACTGGCTAATACCTTGATCTGTCCGTCCATCCCTGTTGCAGCAGCAACAATCCCTGTGCCACCTTTAGGCAACTTTATAAAAAGCTTTGTAGCATAAGCTCTAAGAACTCTTTGAAAAACCTATCAGCGAAATGGAGAAAGCGGTCAAAACATTATTCACAAATCACAATGTATATGAAATGACTAAATAAACTAATATTATAAATTAAGGGAACTCTAATAAATTTTGGATCATCCAAAATCTCATTAACTTTCTGATTTTCGTACAAATTGACTGATACTGGTTATTATCAGCATTCTGTTTCTGTTACAGGAATGTTACTCTTTTAAAAAGACTCAGTGCATAACACAAAACTCTTTTGTCAACTTAAATTCATTGCAAATCAATTCATGCAGCAAGGTTGAAGAACATACGTCCACAATCTATGAAAAATATTTCCAGTTGTCATAGGTGATCAAAGTCTAATTATATAGAATCATACCAAGTTACAGAGTATGTTCTACTTAGAATGTGTAGCAAATACTTGGTAGCAAACACAAAAGTATTCAGGCAGATCAGCAGAATAGGTATATGCAAACATTCAAAAGAGCAGACTTCTCTGGTAGTATATCAACAAGTATAAGTAAACTGTCTATGATAATAGCTTACTCTTCTACATCACAACATTTTGGCAATGGACAGTATTAGACTATAATAGGTTTATATTATTTTACCCTAAACACAGGGTTGTAAGTGTAAATATATTCTTTATATAATCCCTTGTAATCTCATTGTTATTCAATAATAATACAATAATACAACACTTTATACAAATTCTATCTTGGTATCAGAGCCAGGTTTCGATCCTGGGACCTGTGGGTTACGGGCCCACCACACTTTATACTACTGCTGTTCCAACATTATGGTGTGATAATCTTGGAAGCTACTTATCTTTCAGCCAATCCTGTGTTCCATGCTCGTACAAAGCATGTAGAGGTTGATTTTCATTTTGTTCGAGAAAAGGTTGCACAACGGAAGTTGTCGGTTCAGTTTATTTCTACACATGACCAAATCGCAGATGTCTTCACAGAGGCTCTTTCATCAGATCGTTTTATATTCTTGAGGTCCAACCTAAAGGTCGCTCCCCGGCCTTAGCTTGAGGGGGAATATTAGACTATAATAGGTTTATATTATTTTACCCTAAACAAAGGGTTCTAAGTGTAAATATATTCTTTATATAATCCCTTGTAATCTCAATGTTATTCAATAATAATATAATAATACAACACTTTATACAAATTCTATCTGACAGCATATGAATAGTATCCAAAACAAACCTTCAATAAATTTAAGAGAGTTTGGTTCTTGGTCAATGCCGAGCAACGCTTCAAGCTCCTTCTAATAATCAAAAACACCTGACATAAAAATAAAAATAAAAAGTTTATTAGGTTAGCAAATACAACAGCAACAATTTTTATGTTTAACATATTGTGATTTCATAAGCTATATCAAACAGCCAAGGAGAATAATGTATCTTAGGGACTTGTCAGATAGTTTATGTCAGCATGTGTAGTATTTACCTGCATGCTACTGGATAATATATTTGTCTGACTTCCATCATCCATATCCCATGTTTCTTCCTGTAAATTTGAAGATATATGCATATGATACCCGGAATAAGAATGGACCAAAAGTTTCAATCGACACAAAGGCTGAGAAAACCTGAACAAGCTTCTCCAGATTGTCCATAAGTGTCTTCTCTTCGAATTCTACATACACCATCAAGTGCGGTTCGAAGCAAGATGATATGATTCCACGGAAATTGAACTGCAATAGCAATAACAACAAAGAAATAATAACCACCAAGTTTTTAGTAGCATTTAATACAAAAGTATGAAACATTCCCTAAGAACTATTAATCAAATGACATAAAAAAAAAACAATGATAATAGTTATAAAACTATAAAGGGGGCCTTTTGTTTTGAAATGAAAGTAACAATGTAAAACAAAAAAAAGGCAATTAGAAAGGTAAAAACGTACACCAGCTCCAGGGACAGCTAACTCTTTATCCTGACATCAGAATGTTCGTTCGTTAGGAAATCCGAATCAGAAGCAGAAGATTTCAGAAATTTGAATACAACAATAAAATAAGAAGAACTAGATGAAGCAATTTACATCATCCTGGTTTCCCTGATGTGCAGCAAGCTTTTTCTCATACTTCTTACGAATGTCTAGTACAATTTGATTACTGTTCTCTGCCTTATCTATTTCCTCAAAGCCATCTGTTACATTTCTGCTACTACCACTACCACCAAATTTATCTGCCAACTCTTCCTCGAATTCGATTGTCCGTTGCAATGCCTGCACATGATACCAGAAGATGAAAAAACCCAGAATCAAGTGTAATGAAAATTTTAAGACGCTGAACTGTCATGCACCAAATATAATTATCATACTAAGTCATCGTATTAAGGAAGGGTTGTAATGTAGACCATAATTAGGATCATGTTAAGAGTATTACAATTACTATTGCTACTTTGGTTAAAAAGCAACAGTACGAACAAGCATTATATCTTAAACTAAATATGTATGCTTATAAGTTATAACATATAACAGTAGTCATTACAAATTGCATGAACTCAATGGCCATGGAAAATATTCTTGATATATCATTTGTTAAATCAAATAAAAGGTCAGGTAAGTAGTACATGAAATGATCAGATATGTAGAAAAGGTCAAAGAGAAGAATAATAGAAATGTTGATGCATCCCAAAGTCTACAATGATGTACAGAAATAAATTTAACTGTTGAATAATGCCACTTCGGAATTTACCATCAGGAGTGTTCCAACATCCGGCTTCTCTTTCAAGTTTTCAAGAATATCTTCAAGTTGTGTCCTGAAATAAAGAAATTCTGCCAATGAGCCCCCACAAGTCTGGTACAACAATTTATCTAAGAATCATTAACATGAACAACATGATTAGTGTTATATTAAAATGAACACCTTTCTCATTAAATCATTTACATAAAGATACTTAGATACCATGGAGTAAGGTTGACATGCCACAGACAATGGTTAAAGAAGTACAAACCGTTGCTTAAATTTGGAGAAATAGAAAACAAACCTGGTCAATTTGCAAAACTGAATGCACATCAGATAATCAACATGCCATGATGTGGGAAAGATTTTCCATATCTCCTCATTTGTTCTTAAACGACGTTTGACCCAAGCATATCTCCTCTCTGTTTTATCCAACTTTGCTAGCTCTGAAAGAATGCTTAAACTTTTCAGAATAACATACATAAGTTTTAGCTACAAGAGAAAGTAATTGTGAACAAACAAACCAGCTCCTTCAAATATCTGCTGATAAGAAATAAGTTCTCTGTCACAAAAGTTCTTCACCAACTCTTCCCTCACTGATGGCTCTAGTGCATCAACAACTAAGCAAGCATCTGAGAGAAGTTGCAGCAAATTACTATCCTCAGTCTCTTTACCCGTACCTAGGCTGGGATTAAAAAAAAAGAAGGGGAAAGAATAGAAATCAAACTTGCCCAGATAAAAATAAGTTTTCAACATGTAACATAAATTGAAATGCAATATGTGCTCTAAATCATTATTAAAAATGTCTTTATGAGGAAAAAAAAGTTTATATTTAAAGCAACATTATAGTGAGGTAAGTAATACAAAGCACAGGTCATTTATTGTGATGGTGTAATATGGTTCTATTGGAATGGAATGAGAAAAAAAATTCTCTGGAAATCTTTCCTGTTACTCTGCAATGAGCTTAGATATCAGAATAACTGATGATACTTAAATAGAAAGAAGTTATGACACATAAATAAACCTTTACCTAAATGATTGTTAATGACTGTGGTTTCATATGATTTGTTAGGAAAAAGAAGTAACTTTTACACTCAATAGATGCAATTTTATAACAAAGTTAACCTCCAAAGAAATTGATATTAATGGCAAAAGTTTCGTATGATTTGTTAAGTAAATTTTAATCTAGACAGATGGTTTTCATGCTTAAAAATGTAGATTAGAAAACTTTGAGAAACCAATAGAAGTTTCCCATTTACTATAGTAATGTGCCGGGTGGACATATTACATCTATTTCAAAAGAAATAAAATCACGGAGTATTTATTAAAAATAGTAAACAAGGAAACTAGCGTGGTCAGACTATGGAGAACTTCAGCAGGTTCAAGATAGGCATGTAATAGAATAGCAGTAACATTTTTAGAAAAACACTAAATTTACACACCTGGAGAAATCAGAAAACACATGAGACTTGAGAATTTGTTTGATATTCTTGAACTTATCTCTTAGCTCGGTGATCTTGGGGTTATCTCTGTAGCCATCAAAATGACTACATAACTGGCTGACTGCCTAAAACACCAAAAATCTTGTATATTAGAACACAAACAAAGATATCCATGCCGGACAACTAAAGCTGTCATGTAACTAGTCCGATCGCTAGAATGAACATGAAAAAAGTTGTGACTCATTGTTTATCAGTTAACCTTACCTAACCAGGGGAATTTTCTATAAACCTTTTACTAAAAGGATACGGAGGTATCATTTAGTTGTAAACAATTTAATCTATCTGTAAAAATCAATGTTTGGGTATAATAATGTACATCAAATACAAGATATTCTTATGTAAATTGTTAGCAGGTACCAGTCTACAAATATCTTATTTTTTTACATACCTCTAACTGAGCAGAAGCCTCTTTATACTGTCTTTTTGAAGCCATTACTTGAAGTTGTTCGATGGCAGATACTGTCATGGTTAAAGTGGGCTATTGTAGTCAGAACTTGTTAACTAATAATAGACTTGGATTATCACACTTCGTATAGAAAATAATGGCTTCTAAAGGAGTTTTAGAAACATGAAACATATTTTTAAGAGAATCATAACTCAAGCAAGATATAAGCATTCCTTCACGAAATGAATATAGAAAACTAGAAACAAATGCAATTATATCCAGTTATGTTCACTTATAGCTACCTAAGCATGTGGCAAAAACATGTAAAATGAAGTTAACAAATTGTTTTCTGACCTAGCATAGTAAGACGATGGAGGGCTGTAATTGTAGTTGTTATGTGTTTTTTTGCAAAATCCAGCTTTTTAATGTCACGGCATATTTCCTGAACCATTGTTTCACTTTGCTCGGCTTTGCTTTTAATTTCTCTAACTTTATACATGAGTTCCTGAAATTATATAATAACAATAGAGGCAACATATTAGTGTGATTCATGGAAAAAGCAAGTGTACTGAATCTTTCAGTATAACAGAGTGTCAGAGTCCCCACAACACAGAGAATGTTAGCAGACCTTCACAGCACTTGTAGCTGCAGCCAGATCCTCTTTTGCTTTTGACCCTGAATTACTCTGGATATAAAATGTAATTCAATTAAGTGCTGAGAATACCAGCGGATAAATTAATGAATGACTACAGTACGGGATTACACAATCAGACCACACAAATAGCTGAGGCATACAAAATGGGTAAAACTACTGTCCTGTATTTTTATGATTAAAGGCAAGAGAAGTAATTAGATAACACAATAGCACCTGTTGACGAACAGCTGCTAGAATTTCAGCATCAACAACACGTATCTCATTGTGTACTTTTTGCATCAGTGGCTCTACACCCGATAAAGATGCTTCTGGACAATGAAGATTTCATCACGTCAAACTAAAAGAAAACTGAACTAGATGAAAATACATCATAGAGAATATAGGATAAGGGACACTAATGTGTAGTTGTAGGTGCGGCAACAAAGGCTGTAGTGTTTACATTATCTAATCTTAAAAATCGCAAAGGAATCTTAAATTGGTGATCCTATTTGATCAAAAGGATGTTTTGTACCAAAATAAGGTCGTCACTGGTGGTGCAGTCACTCAAAATGGACATAGAAGCACAAAACAAAGCTTTACATGAGTAGAGCATACCAAAGGAGTTTCCCCTAGAAAGAAGTGTGTGGATGACATCATTCATATTTGGAATCTAGAGCAAAGCACCTCTATGTTTGCTTCTTGGGACATACTACTTTTAATTTATGTTGCTTATCTTTTAGCCTGGCCAAGCTAGTTCGAGATAAGCTAATAGAAGATGATGTTGTGGCATGTGCATCTTTGTATTTACATATTTAGTACTACTTTTCCCCTAACCCATATAACGGGAACACGTGAATTGGGTGACACTATGTTTGGGGCACACATCCTCAAGCAAGTCTCTTCAAATCTAAGCTCTTTTTAGATACAACCGCCCTCTCTTACACACACACACCCTATCACTCTAAAAAAAATCTAAAGTAATTACTAACATTTTTCATCTTCATAGATGTATAGCTAAAATATGATACTTTCACGATCTAGAAGATCGACTTCGCCGTACAACTACCGTTTCATCTTACACTATTCAACATTTCAGCTTCAGCTGATTGTATAATAGTAGTATGATACATGTCAAGTGTTTCCGCTACGCTATAAACACAACACTATGATCTGATCTAGAATTCGAAACCGCACATATACATACACATGTACTGATAATTAAAAATAAATAAAATTGAAATGACCTGTAGGAAACATCTGATTGATATAATCCAAAGTACTTGCTTTCTCCATCCCCTTTCTACTAATTAATAACTCCCCACTCCTTCGAGATCTTTCGATATCAATTACCTAATCAAATATAAATAAAAATCACGAATAATTAGACATTATATGATAATTATTATTAGACATTATATGATAATTAATGTATAGAATTTTAATAATAGACACGGAGATCTGAATTACCTAATCTGAAAGTGATGTGAGAAGATCATAGAATTGGATTAATATATGTACAACTGATCTGTACGTAATATTATGAAATTTCCGGTGGAATCACGGCGGAATACGGTGGCTGGTAACGGTGGTTAACAGTTTGGGAGTATTTTAGATTTTGATTTTGACTTTTATTTAAGATTCATTCACTTCAGTCAATCAATCCAGGGACCAGGGTCTGTGACTCTGTGTTGTTATTGTTGACATCATTAAAAGACCGTGAACTATTTTGTAATGACTCCTTAAAGGTGCTACTATTTTCAACTTTTTTTTTTCTATAGATACAACAACAACAACAACAACGGTACCCAATCCCTGCATAAGCGGGGTATGGGGGAGATAAAATGTACACAGTCTTTCCTTTACCCGAAGGTAAAGAGGCTGTTTCCATAAGAACCTCCGGCCAAAACTGGTAAAGAACAGGTGAGAAATAAGGAGTGAGTAGCCATACCTGTCGGCCGCGTCTCGCATATCTGCATTAATAATAAGGTAAAAATAACACAA
>JAOXNX010000019.1:25276203-25289754 GCA_028566075.1 Solidago caesia
AGCATATATAATAACAAGAGATCGATAATAACCTAAATACCCAAAAAATCATTGAAAACATACGATAATACCCAAAAAAAATTTGAGTTTTCACCAAATACGTATGGTTTGCGATTTGATAGACATTTGGTACAAAATCGGAAAAAAAGTTGGGATATTATCGTATATTTTCGATGATTTTTGGGTATTTCCCATTCATTCAATTCAATAATTCTCAAATAATAATAATAATGATGATTATTATTAACCAACAATTAATTAACAACTGATAAATTAAGTGCTAATTAGTAAGTCATTGATAGATTCTTACAGTATTGTAGGGATGATCATGAATAATTTAATCTCAAAAACACACACAAAAATCACAATTTAATCTCAAAAACACACACACACACACACACACACACAAAAAAAGCTTAATTTTGTAGTTATCAATTAATGTTACCGTTTTGTATCATTATTCTTGCTGCGAACCATGGCGATGCTCTGCCGCGAAACCCTAATAAAAAAAATAAAAAAAACTATATTGGTGGTGATCGACCAAATGCTAGTCCGTCGGTGTGTACATGCGCAAAAACAACAACAACAACGGTACCCAATCCCTGCATAAGCGGGGTATGGGGAGGTAAGATGTACAAAGTCTTTCCTTTACCCGAAGGTAAAGAGGCTGTTTCCATAAGGACCTCCGGCCAAAACTGGTAAAGAACAAGTGGCAAAATAAGGAGTGAGTAGCCATACCTGTCGGCCACGTCTCGCATATCTGCATTAATAATATGATAAAAATAACAAAAAAAATATAACAAAAAAACATACATGTCGGTCGCGTATCCATCTGCATTAATAATATGAATTAGATTTGGTCACCTAACTGTAAAAAGCAACCCCCGAAACCTCTACAAGGGATACTTATCTACCGTATTCTTCTAAAACTAACCCTAGTCCTCTACGAGTCCTCTCATTGGTCATGTCCTCCGACAGGCAAGCCTATTTTGGGGTAACAAAAACGCTAGAGTAACCTCCCCCCTCGGTTTCGGCCTACCTCGCAGGCCGGAACCACTACAGAGGTCAGACAAAAACAAAAGTCTAAGTAAAATTCTACTTAACCTTTTCCCATATGCCTTCCACTCGTAACCCCCGTCTTCCACCAGGGAATACTCCTTTGGAGCCTTCTATAATCAGTCCTCCCACCTTTGTTGGCCGTCCTCCTCTCGTGGCAAAACTCCTTTAGGCCAAAAACCATTTCCAGTATCAAGTCACCTAAAGATGTGTAAATAAGAAAAAAAAAATGTGAAAATAGATACACACCTTTTTAAACCTTGCAAGTTTTGTTAGTATGAAGGTAATCCTAAGCGACTAAAACGAACACTCTCGTTGAACCGTTCGGTCAAAAGGGTTAATTATTTAGTAAACTAGACGGATGCTCGCGTCATGCGGCGGCGGTGTGTTGGCAGCGGTGGCAAATAGTGTGGGTAATTGATGTAAAAGTAATTGATATAAAGTGGATGGTGTAGATATTTTAGGAATTAAGGGATAAATATTGTAAATTAATTCATTAAGGGTATTATAGGTAATATCAAGTTGAGATGTTTAAAATAGCAAATAAAAGTATGGAGCATTTTAGGGTTACTAATTCATAATTTGGTAGTGGCGGCGGCGGCGAGTAGTGTAGGCTATTGATGTAAATGTTATTGATGTAAAAAGGGGTAGTATACTTATTTTAGGAGTTAAGAGATAGATGTTATAAATTAATTTCATTAAGTATATTATAGGTATATCAAGTGAAGATTTTAAAATATAATGAATAAAAGAGGGGGACAAAATAAGTAGTTCAAATCATGATTTGAGAAGATGGACATTTACTTTATAATATAATATAGATATAGATTATAAATAACGAAATACAAACAAACAAAAAGTATTTATTCATTTACTTAAATAAACAACACGAATAAAGATCCCGTTCATTCCTTTATGTTCATAAACATTTAGTGGTATCTTTGATGAGGTTCATTTATGTTTGTTTACTAAAGTTTGGTTGTGTTCATTAATTTTCAAATATTATATGTATCTTTTAAAAGAAACTTTTTTTAATGGCATATTGTTTTTTTACAACAGGTTACAACCTTTGGGTTGTTATGTCTTATATAGCTAATGGATCATATTTTCACATAATGAAATTATATTTTCTAAACGGTTTTGAAGAATCTATTATTGTTGTAGTGAAAAGTTACTTTAGGAACCCCTAAAAAGTCGGAACCTTTAAGAACCCTTTAAATTCAATCTGAGCCTTTAATAATATTGATCAATGGTCCAAATTAATGATGGCAGTTTTGTAAATAATTTGAAGTATTTTTTTTATTATAATATTAAAAAGGGTATATTAGTCATTGGACATTTAAATAATTTAACCTTTTAATTTTATAAATAAAAACACCTTACCTAAATACATTCCATTTTTCTTTTTCATCACACAATCTCATATCACAAAATAAAACACACACAACCCTAAATACCTAAACTATATATATATAGTTTTATGATACTAATTGGGGAAAGGGGATGAAGCTGAATTAGTAGCTTAGATTGACGGCAGGTGTACCTCAAGATTTTGTTGATAGTAATCGAATCGGAAAAAGCGACATAAACCCTAAAAAATCAAATCATTTATCCCAAACAATTTATATTTATAATTGGTTTTATGTTCATTCGGCGGCTACTACTAACTAAAAGAAAGAAAAATAACTTTTGGGTGTTCATTATTTTTTTTCTTTATGCGGCTAGACAAAAAGGAATGAAATCTTTGATTGAAGAGGAGATCGATCGGGAATAAAAGAAATACCATGAAAGTTTGCTTGAAAGAAAGGAGATGGAGAAAACTGGATCAGGATTCATAAAAGTGAATTGGGGAGAAAAAAATCCATGACGTCATACACTTCTAGTCTAGAACCCAAGGCAGGAAAGGGTCCCGACTAGCCACGTCGGTTTTTTTTTATAAAAAAAACTTATAGAAACAACTGTGTTATATATATATATATATATATAAGAGATTTTATATCATTTAGATGAACTTTCAATACATATTTTATATGTGCTATGTGGTCCTATTTATACTTATCCAAACATATCAGTTATTTTTAAAAACTATTAATTTATTCACCATTTTAGAAAACTGGGGGTTACACGTTGGGTTTGGTTTCTGATCGGTTCAATTTCTCGGTTTTTGGTTTGGTTTTTTTTTTTGTTTGTTTGTTGCTTTTCATAAATAAAAATTAAAACAGTTTTAGATTACGAAACTAGAAGAAAACATTCGGTTGTTAAACAAATAACATGATATAGAAGCTCAAAACATACAATTGATCACTTTACTAATTCTATCTTTTAGGTATTTAATTTTGTATGCATATTTTGTAAACTGAATTTATTTTGTTGCATTTTAACATAAAACAACTGTTGCTTTTGTTTTTGTATAATAAAAAGTTTAGATATATTAAAATTTTAACTAAGTGTAAGTAATAGATATAACAATATAATAATATAAATATAAAATAATTTAAAAAGTATATACTTTTGGTTTGTTTGGTTTTTATGGATAAGTTTTTCATGTGAAGCCGAAAACCGAATCGAAAAGTTCGGATTTTGGGAAACCAAAACCAAAACCATTGGTTTCTTTTTTGGTTTTTTCCGTGGATTTATTTTTGGTTTTTCTCGGTTTCTTGGTTTTTCAGATTTGTTAATGTTCGTTCGTTTAATTTAACGAACATATAGAATAAACATAAAATTGTGTTTATAATCGTTTATTAAAAAATTGACATGTTCATATTTGTTCGTTTGTGTTCATGAACGAACACAAACAAATAAGCACCGATGTTCATGACATAAGTGAACGAATGTTTACAAACAGATTATCAAAAGTTCACAAATATAAATGAATGAACAAAAGTTATGTTCATATTCGTTTATTAAACAAACATATTTTTGTATTTATGTTCCTTTATTTAACTAAACATAACCAAATCAAATTCTGTCGAAGGATTACTGTTAACTGAACGTTTACCGCCCTAAGTCCCTAACCCACGTGAAAAGGTAATAATCCACGGATATTTGTATGTCCACCAATACCTGTACTAGGGTTTCTTTTAACACTCACACTGTTTTCTTCCTTTCCAATACTCCAAAAACCCATCAAAAATAAAAACAAAAAATGTGGCGATTATCAGCAAGAAAATTTCAATCAAATGCAATCAAAGGATTCTCAAATGATTTCCCACAATTAAAAAAGGTACAATCTTATTATAATACTAACAATAATAATTATACTAATAATGCTCATTTTAAAGATTTGATTTTATTCCCACAATCAAGCCCTGTTAGATTATTTAGTTCTAGCTCTACTGGTTCAGCTTTTAGTGATGTGATTGTTGATGAAAATGATAGCTTTAATATTGGGGAAATGTGGAAAATCGGAATCGAAGAGGCTAATGATGTGTTCGAAACCCATGTTTCCGATTCCGAAAGCAAAGGTTTTGTGGCAGTGGTTGGTAATGAGGTTAATGGGCATGATTTAGATAAGGTGGTATCTCTTTTGAATGGTGAGTTTGAGGTCGGTAAAAGGTCGTTAGAATCGAGTCTTGATGATATGAATTTGGATTTGAGTGAAGAGTTTGTGATGAGGGTTTTGGAAAGTGGGAGCATTTCGGGTGAGAACTTGGTTGGGTTTTTTAAATGGGCGACGACGTGTGGGAAGGACGAAGGTGTTAGTAGTAAGACGCTTGATGCGCTTGTGAGGGTGGTTTGTGGTGAGTTGAAGAAGAAAGTTGCGTATAGTTTGTGGGATTTGGTTAAGGAGATTGGTGAGAAACAGGAGAAAGGTGTTGTGACTACGGAAATGCTGAACGCCTTGATATCTTTGTTTTCGAGATTGGGTAAAGGGATGGCTGGGTATGAGGTGTTTAACAAGTTTGGAGACTTAGCGTGTGTTATGAATGCGGATACGTATTATTTTACTATTGAAGCTCTTTGTAGGCGCTCTATTTTTGACCGTGTTGGTTTGGTTTGTGAGAAGATGGTTAGTGAAGGAATATTACCGGAGGCGGAAAAAGTTGGGAATATTATTTCCTCTTTATGTAAAGCTGGGATGGTGAAAGAAGCTCATTCGGTTTATTTGTTGGCAAAGGAGAAAGGCCGTTACCCTTCCCAGTCGGCTGTTAATTTTTTGATTAGTTGTTTATGTGACCGGAAGAAGAATGATGCTAATTTTGTTCACTTAGCGTTGAAGATGTTGGAGGATTTTTCTGGAGATAAACGAAAATATGCAATCAAACAGTTTTCGTGTGTTGTTCAAGCATTGTGCAGGGTTAGTGATACCGAGGGTGCAGAAGCTTTGTTGTCCAAAATGATTGATGCTGGGCCCCCTCCTGGAAATGCAGTCTTTAATACGATTATTAATGGCCTTTCTAAGTCGGGAGACATGATAGGAGCTATAAACATAATGAGGATGATGGAAGATAGGGGACTCAAGCCTGATGTGTTTGCTTACAGTGTAATTATGAGTGGGTACACAAAAGGCGGTGGAATGGAAGAAGCTGCCAAAATCTTGGCTGAGGCGAAAAAGAACCACTGCAAGCTGACCCCTGTGACTTTTCATACAATGATTCGTGGGTATTGCAAGCTTGAACAATTTGGAAAGGCTGTGAAGTTGTTGGGGGAGATGGAAAAGTATGGAGTTCAACCGAATGCTGATGAATACAATAAGTTGATTCAGTCTCTTTGCTTAAAGGCGGCTGATTGGGGAATGGCAGAGAAGCTAATGGAGGACATGACAAGAAAAGGTTTACATCTGAATGGGATCACAAAATCACTTATAAGAGCGGTTAAGGAATTGGAAAATGAGGCCACGGTGACCAAAGAAGCAAGTGTTGAAGCATAAAGTTCAGCGAGTTTTTAGTAGTAGCCGATATGTACCATGAAGAAGGTATGTCAGAACCTCTATTTTGTTTTCTTGATCTTTACAAGTCTTGGCAGGAAAAGGTTTATGTTTTGCTATGAAGATTTCCCCTTAAGTTAGATTTTGGTTTTATTTAATGTCATAGATTGAAGAGAAAACTATACAAAAAAGTATTTGTTAAAGGCTAGCAGCGTATGTAGTTCCCCTTTCTCTTTTCATGCATTGAGCATTTAACCAGCAAAACAATAACAAGGGCAGTTGTTTATTTTTCCATTGGTTCGAATGTTCGCCTGGTTGTTCTTGACTTCCCATAGGTGATTATTTCTTAATCAAAGTTTTCTTTTAATAAGGGATAGTTTGATTTTATGGGTGTGCTCTCTTGCAAGTGATTTTTTCGTTTCATTTGGTGGCTTGCTTCTCAAAAAGTCAACCAAATTGTTTACTAAGATGCGGGAACATGTCTCCATTATCTGTGGTCCCAAGCCTATATTTATATGAACATATTCCATTTATGGTTAAGAAGTTTCTAATGTTATGAGAATGGTCTTTGAAAATTGATATATGCATGTTAAGGTTGTGCATTCCACTAGTGACTAGTCTATAGTTTTAAGACGGCGTGTAGTATTTTCTAATACCTCCAAGTCTTCTGAATGTGCCAAAACATCATTTTTTGTGTGGAAAAAGACTAATGTTTTGAGATTTCCTGACCTCTTAAGTCTGAAATTGAAGTGAAGGCGTGTTGCTATTTGTTGTCAATCTGTTTATTATCTGTATAGAGAAGCAAAAACATAAGTTACATTTTCCTCACAAAGCCGTGGACTAAATTAAAAAACCTAAAATAGACAACAAAAGTTGATAATCTTCTCATTCAATAAATCAATAGTTCACCTCTGTAGGCAGTGCATCAGCAGCCAGAGCTCATGTACTCGCTGCCATTTTCTGTAGGTGGCAAAATGCTTCTAGATACTGTTTTCAGAGAGGGACTATGTCACATCTAACCACATGCCACACCTACAAATGTCTTTTCATTTATAACAAAGACTACAATAAGCTGATGGTTCTGATAAAATTGCAAGGTTTCCTTTTCGGAAAGCTTCCATATTAAGTTAGTTATTTTCATATTGCCATCATATAAAAGAAATTAATTTGTGTTCACAAAATCTGAATGATCAAACTTTGGTAAGCTTCCATGTTAGATTTGTTATTTACACATTGTCATCATATCAGCATTGAATTTATATGATCATGCTTTTTAAGAAGAATAATTTTGGTGATTCCAGTCGACTTGCACATGGCGAACACTTTGATGTTCCCCATTTATTTGAACCTGAGTCTATAAGTCTATAATGGATCACATTAGTTCTGATCGTCAAGATTGAAATGTTAACCAAGCTTCCAGGGGTTTCAGCCTTTACAACACCTGGGACCACACCAATCACCTCTATTGTTCTGTAACCTTTTTTGTTTTTCAACAACCAAACCAATTGTGTTTGTCATTGGGGTGCATATGCTGAAACTTATACTTTGTCCATTTCTTGCATATGATCGATCATACATGCATTTGTAGCAAAAAGTACAACTTGACAAAGGAATAATTTAGTCTGTGGAGCAACTTAAAGCATGGATTCGTGTTATGCATACTCAAAGATTTGTGTTTCAAGTATATCCTTGCTTGTTATGCATACAAAGGAATATTATGGTGTACCATTTGACTGGTTGGAAGGTTGTGAACATATTCAGGTCATCTGTCATGCTTTGAAATTTACTTTCTATACTGGAGGAGTGATAAGGCGTCACCTTCTCTGGTAGAATGTTCAATGAATCCTCGTAAGTATTATCTTCCTTCTGCTTTCCTCTCGGTGCACCTCCGAGAATGCTTCTTGCATGCCACGCAATGACTTCGTGCTGATGATTCTTCTTTGAACCTTATCTAGCTCTCCATTTAGCTCGAGCAGAAACTTGTATATTCTTAAAAAAGCCATGTGGCTGTCAAAAAAAAAACCTTAATCCTATTTTAATTATGCTGGTAGATATAAGTTGTGAAACCAAAAATAAAACTGGCCATTGTTAAGATAAAAATGTGTTTACTGATTTGTTTACATTAAAAAAAAAAACTCAGCACGGATGATAAAAAAGGTTGTAGAAAAATAAGATGATGAAAATGATGAGTCGAATGGACTAAACATATAGTCCCAAAAGTGTGTCATGTAATTGCTTGACATAAATATAGCGTTTGGCTGCAGACTGCGGTCCTTCCACAGTCATTTTCAGTCGGAACTTGAGATGGAGGTTTATTTTTATTTATTTATTTATTTATTTTGAAGGGGAAGAAATTACTCAACAAATTTTATATAACAAAAGCTAAAACATTACAATTACATGGTTGCGGTTTACCCCAAATGACTCACCCTAATTAGACTAGGTGTATACAAGACCATATGTATAACATCCCTCTAAATATTTAAAGTCTTAAGGACCACCTATCAAGAATTGTTGTTGGAAAATCTATATAAAACAGGTTTGTATATCAATTACAGGATTACAGTACGAATCATGTGATCAATTTCCGAATATAACAATTCAATTCTATACAGTCCGGGTATCACGAGTTTTTTACTGGGATAATGCATATTGTTATCCTGCTAGGGAGTTTCACTGTTCAATGAACAGTAAATTCCCTCACAGCACGCATCCATAAGTTGAGTTTGGAATTGTAATAGATGAATTACAGGATTACAGTACGAATCATGTGATCAATTTCCGAATATAACAATTCGATTCTATACAGTCCGGGTATCACGAGTTTTTTACTGGGATAATGCATATTGTTATAGTCTAGTTTTGATCCTGGTTGCAAGAGGGATTCACAAATTATGTGTACTTTTCTAAGTCATTCAATCTGTCCCAATGGCAGGATACAAGGCAGTTTTAATTGCCTTCAACTTCTTCCAAAATTTGGATAATGATAACGGTTATGGGCTGCACAACAACGTATCATACAAGGCCACTAACATATCAACATGTAAATAGTCTTTATAACAAATAAGCAAGATACTACAATACATAAGCGAGACCGTCACAAGGGGTGTTGTCCCTAGACCCTGCTAGGGGCCGCGCCTAAGGGGACACGAACCCCTTAAGCTGTTTTGGTCCTGGCACACATTGTTTTATACGGGTGTACATTTTGTAACTTCTTACCTGTCTAAAATGACCATTACACTAAATACTAACAAAAACTAAATAACATGAGCCTTATAGTAACTAATACAACGACAACCTGTTGCACTTTATATAATTTTCTAACTGTGCATATCACTATTAACGCAAGAGTACGAGTTTCATGAGTCATTACTATTAATTTAGATACTGACCAATACCTCCATATAACATGTGATAATAATGTGTCATAATTTGATTGTTCTCAATAGCTTCACATGCATGGATTACGGGTCTGATTTTAAACCCAATTTGTGTTAATTTGCTTTATATTCATTGGATTAATACAATTGACAAGAATCACCAAGTAAAAGTTGAAGTTTTCATTAGTCAAAGAAGCTTCATTTGGATCACCAAACTAATGGCTACAAATAATGCAACATGCATAAAGATATAAATAACTTCCATAGTTATAGCAGATATGATAATGACGTGCCCTAATTTTATTGGTCCTAAAGGCTTTTTCACATAGATTAAGGTTGCATTCGGTTCATACATTGTGATGGATTTTGATGGAATTGGAATTGAATTCCATTCAGTAGCATGTTTGGTTGTTAAAAGATGAAGGAATTTACTTTTACATTGGAATGTAAACATTCCTTCATTTAATAAAAGAATCTACATTCCTTAAAGAGGTTGGATGCATTTTAATTCGTTCATTCTCTTGAATCTGCAAACAAACATTCTCTCAAATTTCAATTCTTTTGACAGATCCAATTCTTAGCAAAAAAATTTTGTTAACTAAACGCGCCCTTAAGGTCTAATATTTTCATTGATCAAATAAACCTCACTTCACCAAACTAATATTTCATATAACTGAAATAGATCACCAAAGTAAAAAAATAATATTTTCATTGATCAAATAAACCTCACTTCACCAAACTAATGAGACAACTAAAAAGTAAAAAAATAATATTTTCATTGATCAAATAAAACCTCACTCACCAACCTAAATATAGCAATGAAAGTACAAAACCAATCCAACTTCTCAAAGATCACAAGGTGCTGAAGTGGCAGGATGTGAGGTTTGTAGGTTTTTGTGAAAGGATGCTCTTATCATGTTATTGATGGGGAAAAAAAAAACGAATTCCTCTATTTGATGTCGATTAAAAAGTTTAAAACTATTTTTTTTTTGACCCAATGGTATCTAAAATCAAGAGTTTAGAAGGATAAGATTTAATCAGATTGAGTTTCAAATAATTAGCATACAAGTAGCCAAGCTGCCTCGGTATTCATTTATTTTTTTTAAACAACAAATCTACTTTATTCCTATACTCAAATAAACACCAAAAAGATTCAATGTTCAATGATTAAACCCAGATTTTCTCCTCAAAAAACAAAAGCCTCTACTAAATGAGATACCCCACATTGGCGCCTCAGTATTCACTGGGCCATGTCTTTTGTAAATTGATTATATGTATTGATGGTCCGAATGAAAAGGCAACAATTACTTTGACCATTCATCCACATCAATATAGATAGTTAATTTCAAAATATATAGAGGCTTCTGATTGTTTGAGATAAACTAATTGTCGGAGAACAAAGTGTGAGAGGTTTTATTCTACAAGGAAATCGAGTGAATGGGACGAAGTTATGACAACATCTAGAGACTAATGACCAATACTAATGTACTCATGAATGATCCTTCCGCAATACATCTATTTGTACAAAAAACAAAACAAAAAAAACTCGTACTATCATCATCACCACCCACACTAAAACCCCCCTTTATCTCCTTTAAAATTTGGAGACAAAATGAACAAACTCAAATGCCACTTCCATGGTGGCAAAATTTTACAACAAAAAGTCATTCTGCCATAACCAATGTCTATTGTACATCTAATGCTTTGCAATCCATGTATATTTTATATACGAAGAAGTTGTTCCCTGGCCAGGAACTTATGTTACATCAGAATACACCTGCCCCTTGGATCCGTGTGACAGCTTCAAGTTCCATCTGAATAGGAAATCGTAGAAAAGGTCTATCTATGGTTGACTTAACTAGTAATCAAGAAGGTACAGCCACATTGGAAGAAAAACACAAAAATGGAGCCGAGGTTCTTATTTCATGAACGGACTAAATCCATCACCTTCCCAACCGAGCTTGAGCATTTGATCGACGACCTTCAAGCTCAACTACAAGAAGCAATATATGTCCAAAAAGGTCAAATACTGCATAACCTTTAACAACTTTAAATCAAGTCTTACACATCCAAGACTTACTTCGGGGTGGAAATTTGGGTGAATTGAGCAAACTGGGTAACAGGTTTGGTCGGGTTAACCCACAAACAAGTATTCTACTATATATAAATAAGGCATAAACTTGTGAGTGTTGTCCGTGATTACTCTCCAATTACTTATAGTTCTATGATTATTTACAAGTTCTGATCATTATTAAATAGAAATATCTTATATAAAATGATCTAGAACTTTAGAAGGTTGTATGCATTTGTATAGAATTTTGGGCTACTTTCAATCTGGTGCGTTCAAGACCCATCAACCAGAAAAGAAAATGTAATGTATGTTGCAAGAACGGAGTTTAATGTAGAAAGTAATTCAGGCTGCTTACTCGGATTTCGGATTATTAGGATCGGGTTATTCAGATTTTAACCTATCACAAAGTCACCCGTAAGGCCGTAATCCGATCCAGATAAGTCACCCGTAACATAGCTCTTGTTAGTTTGCCCTAAAATTTAGGCTAAAGAATAACTACATGAAGATCTAGAAAGGGTAGATTTGTAAACTTACAGCAGGATCAGTGAATACAGTCAATTGTTTGTCAGCTGTTGAAACCAAGAGATTTGTGTTGTCTTTGTTCATTGCTAGTGCTGTAATATCTTGCCCATCTTTCAGTTTCAGTGTGTGAAATACCTGTCAGAGTGTATATGCTGATTAAAAAATTAATATGAAAGCAAACATAAAGGACGTTTCTTAAATAAATAAATGACATGAGTCATCATGTAAAGAGTGTTTGACTTTATAAGGCTTTTCGTTGCAAGCAAGCCATTCAGCTTAATGGGAGGAATACTACAGCAAAAACTGTCTTTTATTTGTGTAGGTTTATTAGTTCTTTCGATCTACAAAATTAGTTTCTCTTCAACAGCAAAACAACCGAGCTCGAAGCTTCAAAAAGTTTATATTCATTCTTATAGTGGTTGGATCCCTCTTCTAAAGTTCTTGTAAGATCCCAATTATGTCATTTTGCTTCTTACATATTATGAAGAGAAACTTACATTTTAGGCCAACAGATTACATTTGTGTATGAGATAAATTGGGCAAGTCGGACAGGTTATGTTACAGTTAAACGGGTACTTTACAGTGCTGGTCAAAACAGGTCAGCTAAATCAAAAGATTCAGAAAGTCGATCCTCATTCACATAGTGATTAGATCCCTCTTCTAAAACCCTTGTAAGCAAATTAAAATTGTGAAAGTGATTGTGAATTCATAGAAGATTCCAATCATGCCATTTTGCTTGCTCCACTTTACAAAGAGAAACTTTGACATTTTCAGGCCAAATGTGTTACGTTCATATTCCAATAGAAATGTGCAATAAATTATTCACCAATGTATTGTTTGCATGTTACTTGGTACATTTAATGCATTTGGTAACTTGCTTTTGCCTTTTCAGAAAAGTCATAAGCAGAGATGGCAAAACGAGCAGGGTAACAGTCAAAACGGGTAGCTTTTTTGTGCTAATCAAAACAGGTTAGCCAGCTTAGGCTGCTCAGAAACACATCCCAGAAAAATTAATAATTTGTGTTTCAGATATGATGAAAAAAACTAAATTATTTCCATAGCCAAATTGCTGAAATATAGATTTACAGAATTTATGCGGTAAAAATATACTTTAAGTGACTTTTGACCTACTTCCTTTTAAGCTATATTTTAAAAATGCGTTTGACTTGTTTAGAGATAAAACATAACCCAAATCAACCAATTTATAAGTAAGTTAACTGAAATTTCCGCCTCTAGTCACAAGATTCATATTAACTATGAATTTGGAATTTAGCCATTTTTGATCTCATCGGATCATAACTCCTAAAAGTTTACCTTCAGAGAATGAAGATCAAGGAAGCAAATCGAAGGAGACGGAATATCTATTCTTTTGATTTCCATATCTTCCTTAGATCCAGTATCACCATCTTCAGATTCTTCTTTCTTGGACTTTGTTCCATTTACATCATTGTTTCCCAAACATGAATTCACTCCAATCAAAAGACTCCGTCCATCGGAAGAAACTTCCATGCAGCTAATACTACATGAAAATGGAAAATGTGCTCTA
Organism: Solidago caesia; assembly: GCA_028566075.1. Taxonomy (NCBI): domain Eukaryota; kingdom Viridiplantae; phylum Streptophyta; class Magnoliopsida; order Asterales; family Asteraceae; genus Solidago; species Solidago caesia. The sequence continues at coordinate 25,289,646 of JAOXNX010000019.1, forward strand.
GCAATCATTATCCCATTAAGCGTATGAGTTGAGAGAGTGTACAATGATTTATTCCATGTAATCACAACACCATCTGGTGAAAGACAGACCATATGAGCCTTCACATCAT
>JAOXNX010000019.1:25289854-25327492 GCA_028566075.1 Solidago caesia
ATACTTTTAATGATTCCTTGTTTTGTACTGGATGTTTATGTCGGTTTTCAATGGAAATCTTGTTGCATTTAGCAGTACCTATGTAATTCCATGTCGAGCTGTACTTTATGTTGCATTCCCATTATTCCGCCTTGTTGGGGTGTTACAACCATGCTATCATCATCAATGTTTTCTGCTACTCTACTTCCAATTATATGTAGATTCATATCTTATTCAAGATTTATATACAGTATCATTGCCATCAGCAAAATTGTTATAACACACATGTATTGTCGCTCTCTATATATAAATAATATCCTGTCAATTTCTCTCTTTACATATACATATATTTATTCTATATATACATATGTATACATAAATCTATATAGATTTATATATCTTTTTCTAGATCTATGGTGAAGGAAGAATGATGGCTGTAACATCCCGATCTCTTTTATTCTATGTTGTTAACTTTGACCGTTAGTTAACTTCGGTCTTCCGTAAGCGTCGTTTTAACTTATGTGGATATTTAATGTGGTAATATTTATTATGTGTTATGTGGATAATTATGTGGTAATTATGTAGATTAAAAAGTGTTAATTATGTAGAAAAGACGTGTTGTGTTCCCATTAGTGTTACTAGTCGTTAAGTGGAGTTATAATGTCAAAGTGGTGATTAATTGAGGGCATAAGGGTCATTTAGAGGGAGATTACAACAGGTTAATGACCATTAGGGTCTCTAAACATTTCATTTTTAGTTTCTAATCAAGTCATAACTACCCTTTTTAAAGCCCCAGCCTTTTCCTTTGAGTTCTTGATCTTTTGGTGTTGATTCGGAGGCATTGGAGTGTGAATTTGGAGTGTGATCATTCTCCTACAGGTTGATATCATAATTCTATCGTAATTATGTTCATTTCTATTCATTTCATTTGGTCATTTCTGGACTTATGGGCCATAGAGTTGTTAATTGAGTCATTAATCGATTTTTAGGGTTTTAGGGCGATTTGTTGGATCATTGTTGGTAATCCATCCACGGATCAATTGATGGTTTCAAGCCATAAATTGTATCTTAATATGATGTATTTTGATGTATAAGGGCCGGAATTGAGTTTTGGGGTAGAATGGTAATCAAATGGTTGAGTTTTTGTGAACAAAATTCAAAGTGGTGCTGTCAGGAGGTTGGATGCGGCGCATTTTTTTGCTGTCGAGCCACTCAATGCATCCAGCGATGCATCGAGTGATGCGCCGAGTTGGTCGTTTGGCCCTGTTTTGCCCGTTTAGCGATCCTCTGTTGTGTCCGTTTTGTGAGTTGCAACCTGACTCTCACCCCCATTTATTCTTTGATTGTAGTTATTGTTCTCAGGTTTGGATTGGGGTTACGCAAAAAGCTGGAATGCAAGGAGTTTCCACAAGCTAAGATAGTATTATGGTGGATGCAATCTTGTTACCAAGGAAGAGATCGGTTAGAATTATTATTTTCAAGCTGATTCTTGCGGCAACCGTGTATTACCTACAGGAAAGAAACGCAAGAATTTTCAATAAATAGAAAAGATCGAGTGCTCAAATGACTGAAGCTGTTAACCCTCAGGTTCAAGAAATCGAACCAAGTAGAAAAGGCTCTCGACGTGTGGAATTTGCCTCATTCTCTTGTTAACGAGACGTAGTCTTCTAGCTTTTTCTATCTAGTCTATGTATGTATAGTTCATGTTTTTAATTGGCTAGGTAGAACATGGGAGTTGCATGTCACGTCCCATGATAGTTATTTTTGGCACAATGGTGCGTTTGTTTGTATAAGTTAATGTGACACGCTTTTGACTTGCAGATTCAAGAAGACCAGGCGAATTGAATGGTTTCTCACAGCCTGGGATTTACCTTTCTCATTACTAAATTGTATGTAACCCTTGTGATATGTTCGTAATCTAGTCGCTAGGTAGTTTGGTTTATCATGTAATGGATAGATATGGTATGCGAGGGTGGCCTGTCATCTTGATGCTTGATATTGCACTTAGAAGGGCATGTGCTTTGTATAGTCGTCTTGGCATTTCAACTTTTGAGGTGTTGTGTTCTTGAACCTGAATGTTGAAACCAAGAAGTATCTAAGTGGATTTAAGCTAGTAGTAAAATGTTAGTGTTTTTGTGTATTCCATATGTTAGACTTTTGGATCGTAAATAGTTTGGAACATGTTACGTCTTTTGGTTGTACAAGCTAGGGAAGCTAGTGACTTTTGATTGTATAATATGGAAAAACCATGACTTTTGATTGTAAAAAGTTAGAACAACTTATGTATTGATGGCAATGACGTTTACTACGCATTTCAAGTTGTTGTTATGTTACTATAAAGAAATCCAATGGATATCCATTTATCCATCTCATCCATCGGATATGGATATGGATGGATGAATTTCTTTTAAATGGATATGGATATGGATCATAAATATATAAATGGATATGGATATGGATATGACGAAATCCGATCCATATCCGATCCATTGCCATCCGTAGCCTACGATGCCGGATTTTCATGCATATTTATATATAAAAAATAACCAATGTAATTCCTTTTTACTAAAAAAAAGTCAATGTGAATTTAGCCACATTGCCTGAACTTTTATTGATTAATATAATCCACGTGGTTATAACCTTTACCCAAAAAAAAAAAAAAATTCTCACCTCAATTTTAGTTTTCAAGTTGCGAAATTGGTTGTGTTGCGGATTTGGAACTTGTGTTGCGAATTCAAAACTAAGTTGCAAATTTGTTGGGTCATTTTTGCAAGCACAAGAAAAATTGGTTAAAATCATATATTATTAGGCATTTTTGGTCATTCAAATTATTTTCTCTTAAAATAAACTACCTGTAACAATTTTAGTACCGAGTTTAGGACTATGTTTAGCAAATAATTTTATTATTTTAATTAAACTTTCATATTTTGTTCTAAGCCTACTCTTATGAACTTGTACTCTGATTGAGAGATTTCAACTGCCATGTCCTATTATAATCAGAGTTTGCAATCCAAACTTCATATTACATAAATACCTTTCTATCAAACTTTACTATCTAAGGAATGTTACTATTGCTATTTGATATCAATAATAATGGCTGGACCTTCAAATTACCCCCTAAATACAAAATAATTAGTTTGTCTACAGATTACAAAATACCTCTCTACATTTACAGGTAATTGCTTTTCTATAACTAAATCAATTTCTCATAATTAACTTACCAACCTCTTCCTTTGCCGAGATTAGTTTCCGAGAATGTAACTAACTATGATCAAATGGTCATAATAGGAATGAACAAAGATCTTGTGCATTTAAGGAAGAACCTTAGTAAAAATGTTTAGATCATGTAACTGACCAATCAAAAACTTGCATGTGGCAGCTCATATGGTTTGCCACGTATACACTTTTACATGATTTGAACATTTTTATAAAGCTTCTTCCTTAAATGCACAAGATCTTTGTTTGTTCCTACTATGAACATTTGGTCATAATTAGTTACATTCTCAGAAACTAATCCCTTCTTTGCCATCTTTGCCATGGTTGCTAATTTACCCAACTTCCATGGGCAATTATAGATGCTTAGAGGTTCCAAAATTTCCCAACAGACCTAAACAGGGCCTGGCACATCCTATTTGGGTTTTCAACACATCACAACCAGCAATACCCATGCTCCAAAATATTTCACCCTCGACCAGAGCGAGATGTGGGTTTTCTTCTCTTACTCAGAAGCTTAAGCATATTGTCAGTGAGATCAGGAGGTGAAATATCATCTTCTTTCTTTGAACCAGAAGTGTGGGTCAGCCAAGCCAATGCCTCAACAGCAGCATCCCTTTCTGCAAGCTGTTTATTTCTTTTTGGTTTTCCAACAAATTGCATTTCTTTGAATTCTACTAAGGCCCTAAATTCATTTGTTTTTAGATGTTTTGTTTTGTATTTTGGAGGAGTGTGGCCTGCCCTCATCAGCAGGGTCTGCAGTAAGCTTTTTGGGTTAGCTCCATCCCTTGTGAAGTTATCGTTGTCAGGCGACTCCTTTAACTTTTTGGTTTCACGTCCAAATACAAATCTACCCTCACATTGATCTCGTGAAACGAGTTCTTGAACAGCAAGCATGAGATACTTTCCTTCTTTGTGGATGTCCAGGTTGGGATCTTTTAGCTGAATCGTCATAAACCCATGAAAAAGTAATAGTACTTCAGTTACCCAATCAAAGAAAGTATATTATATATTGAACGGGACAAGAAAAATGAAGACTAAACAGGAAAGATTCATCAATGGAAAATTGGTGGACACTGAAATAGCCATGAGCATTATAGGGTTACATTGTGATGAACACTTATACCATTTTGTACCAATGAAAAAGAATATATCAAGTAAACATCAATAGGGCCACGCATTGGCAGTACCCACATGCCAAAGGTTGTCGTTTGAAGTCCCGTCCGGGACATAGGTGGATCTATAGGTGTTATGCAAGTCTTCTCCATTTAAAAAAAAATATATTAATAATAATTATATTAAAAAAAATAGGATGGCTGCCCACATTGGAACTAGTACATCTTTTTGTTTAATTTGCCTCAATTAAATCTCCATTAAAGAATTCCTTCACTAAAAACTTTGCTTCTACACTTGAATATTGCAGTACTTCATTTTGGGAATGCCCCGTTAAAATTGCCTACATTTCCTATCCCAGAAAGTTTTCATGTTAACCTAACCTATTTTCCCAATTATCTATCATTTACAAACAAATTGACGTTAGTGGGTCAAGGCAGCCCTAGGCATCTTGTTCAGTAACATCTACTATTTGAAGACAATTAAATACTTGACTCCCTGCCAAGTCGGGAAAAGAAAGCTATCTTATCATGGAAAATGGGATAAACTTTTACTATATGTAGGACATTAAGAAAGTTAGGCTGAGAGAGAATAGATAATAATGTTTCATGAGAAATTGAAAGAATCAGTGTAAACATAGAAGTATTGGGCCAATTTTCAAAAACCTTTTCGTTTTGTTAACTTCTAAAATTATTAATGTGCAAAACATGATTATAAAAGCCCATTCAATTCATTTGACCAATTTCCTTTATGGTTAAATCGCTTAACTAAACTCGTCTGACCCGTTAGAGATTAAACATTGAAATATTGCCACCTCAATATGGGTAAAAATTATCACTTCTAGATTGTACATCAATGTATTTTTTTTCTAGTTAAAATTAAAGGTTGACGTCAGACCTTCTTTTGCAAAAGCTGATCGAGTTCCTGCTTTAATTTGACAAAGGACTCCGCTAAAGTAGGATCCATGAAGAAATCAATATACCCTCCTAGCATTTTCAAGTGTCCAGGCTATAAAAGAAGTCAAATATATTAGAACTATCAACAACAAGACACAGCTAGTTAATATCTGCAATAGTTGAAATTTACCGAAACACCATTGACTAAACCACCACCAAAGAGAATTAAAATTGAATCAGACACGCCAGTAGAATCCCGTATAAATACAGTGTTGACCTTCACTTTTTCCCCAAACACCAGCCATGGATATGGTATCGTCTGGTATCGTGTGTTTACAGAATTCTGAAAAAGTATCAAACTAGCAATGTTAGATGCATCATGCATGTATAACTTTAGCACAAAAAATGAAAACTGAAATTGAAGATTAGGTACTAAATACAACAGTTTAGCACAAGATAATACAAAATCAGTCTAAAACTTTCAAACAGGAACTTTAAGTATGATATATCCAATGAATATATCAAGTTATCCATTTCCTTACTCTCCAGATTGGAAATATATATCTATTACCAAAAAGCATAACGAAACTAGTATGCACATTAAATACATATTCTGGGCAAAAATGTACTTACTGCATAGAGCATGACCTGGCCATCATCCATAGTTTTGAAGGACATTGATGTCTCTCTGTGCTGCAGTTAAATAAAAAGCTAACAGTTTGAAATCTGCTTTTCAGTCTTGAGAAAGAATATATAACATATGAATAAGAGGTGGCAATCTCGACCCATTTTTTTAGGAATGGATTGAAGCTGGCGGTGGTCTATCTCAAACGGGTCACATTATATTATTTAGCTAAAAGGGGAACATGTAATATATTGAACTGGTCAAACAGATTGAAAGTCACCCATAGTTTATATTTCATATATACAACTTCGAAATTTATTATAATCAGGGATCTAGAATATCATTGCAATAATATTAGTTTTTTTTTTTTTTTTTGGTCGAAAAGTGCATTACCTATTTTTATGGATAATGGAAAAAAAGTTAGTTTTTTGTCATGTTAAAGCTATAAATCCACTAACACTTAAGATGATTTGAATTATGATATATATCAAATGGGTTGAAAGTTGCCCCACATGTATTGTTAGCTCATAAAACCTCCAAAATCAATTTTTTCCATAAGTTGGATCATTAATAAAACATTACTGATTTAGTAATCAAATTTGACACAATAACTGTATAGTTACTAGTTGGACCGGTACCTGGGCTGCCAATTAAGCGAGCTCTATAGATAAAAATTAAGGGACTTTAAACTATATGAAAATAAATCGAATTTTTGAAATTTTTAGGAAAAAATGTACTGGTTTAACTTGACCAGCTATACAATTACCCATTCCAAAATTTTTGACCCCCCCTCTTTAAAATAAACCAGCTGTTATTGCAAATTGAAAAAGCATACCACTACAGATGCAATGCCAGGAAAGAGGCCCGCACATATAATGGCTCTAACCAATGACTGATTATGACTCAATCTATTGTTAGTGCCTGTTTCAGCCTCAAGCAATCGAGCATCTTTTAAGATATAGTGAAACTGATTCCGAAGAGAATGTATAGCCTCAAGTGTTTGGGCAGAAAGAAAATTCCTCCAGCAATACTCATAAGCAGATCCTTCTCTTTCAGCTTCTTTCCATCCTTCATAAGCACGAACAAGCGCCATATGATCACTGTAATCCTTGGCAGAAAACCTAGATTTTGCATCACTAGCTTTCTGAAATAGGTATACAAGAATATTAACGTCTAGCCAGAATTACATATTTAAAGCATGACTGGCAAACCAAAATCTTGGAAACTATTTTCAGGCACAAAAAGAAGCATATATGCGTTAAGAAATTGATTATGCGATAACTAAAAAAAAAACAAAAAAATAAATAACAAACTGTGTCGTAGGTAGTGTCTGGAACCTGGATGTGCTTCTAATGTTTCAAGTTGAAATAATAATAAAATCAGTTGATTGAGTGTTTAAAATTTTGATTAAAGAATTGATCAAAAGAGTTCTTATATTGCGGAACTATTTAAAAAAAACTAAAATATGTCATAAATTTATATATGTGATTCCAGCAATAACCTTTTTTCGTAAAGGACAAATTGCCAAAAAAGGGGCAATTAATTTCATTTCTTACAATCTTACATCTTACAGTCTTACAAGAGAGGATAGTCCAATTCTAAATGGCAATCACACACTTCCACATCACTAGCCTAGGTGGTGATTAGACTTAATAACCAATTGACAAGTCAGCATGACGGTGATTTGTAATTTTCATACTATTATGCCTTAATAAATCATTTAATGAATTTAACGAAATTTAATAATTAAAATTGATATCGTGTTTATAATTTAAAAAATATAAACTAATCATTAAAAATCCTACTCATTATTATTCATGTTTTAAATGGAAAGTAGTTACAAGTAATTATAATCATTGAAAAGTTCCAATGCATTAGTATTTCTTTAGAAATTTTGTCAAAGATGTGGTTTTTGAACTTTTGCTTATTGTTTACATGTCTCCCATATATGCATGCAATGTTTTTTATCGTCAAAAATTATAATCAAGTTTGATATATGATTAATATTTTATTCATCATTTATTCAATTTACCATCAAATTTATTAATTCGTGCGATACGGATAGTAACCTAGTTTTGCAATAAAGGGGTAAGGCTAATTTTTTTGTCAATAAAAGGAGTAATTGATCAAAATGAAGCAAATTAAGAGGTAAATGACACATCATCTCATATTTTCTTGTTGATTTATAAAAATGAATGATGTGGCAATCTACACGTATTTCCATGTCATTTTTTATGAAACAACAAAAAACCACATTCTACTTTTTTCTTGGCGTCTTTCTAACTTATTTTTCTCATCATCAACAAAATGGTTATTATCATCAACAACAATAAAATCTAAAGTACTGGACAGCGATGGTGTGGCAGGAATGACACCCTATGTGTGTGTGTGTGTGTGTGTGTGTGTGTGTGTGTGTGTGTGTGTGTATTGGACACATTGAGGGTGTGTTCGGAGTATGGGTTTTGAAAGGAGGATATGAGAATGAGTATGATATATAGTGTTTGTTTAATGAGTTAACTTTAAAAATCAGAAATCAAACCCATGAATTTGTGCATATGTTAAACCCAAGTGGTATGATGAGTTAAGGGTTCGTAGCATTGCAGATATGAATACTTCACTAATGTTGTCCCGCATATGGTGCATCTTGAATAAGAAAAACACCTTATGGGTTAAATGGGTATATTCGTATAAACCGAAAGGTGGGAATTTTTAGGATATTAAACCCCAAACTAATATGAGTTGGGGATGGAGAAAGCTCTTGAAGATTAGGGACATCATCAGGCCACATATATGGTCACGCTTGGGTAATGGGTTAAATACTTCGTTTTGGTTTGATAGATGGAATCTTGTATGCGCTCATGTCGCTTTATCACGCCCACAACCATTGCTAACTGTGGTTTCTCATTAAAGAACTCGGCTTAATGACATGGTTAGTAACAATATGTGGAACTGGCCTCTGGCCTGATTTTCCTAGTTTTAATCCCTACGAATCCTCCTGTATTGCAACATGATAAGGATGATAAGTTAGTTTGGCAAGGTTGATAATCTTGTGTGGTACTCACAATGCATCCCTGGTCATGCCTTCAATATGTGGCTCATCCTTAAGAAGTTAAAGACAAAAGACAGATTCAAACCATTGGATGTTAGAAGTGCAACGAATCTTACTCTTATGTGCTGCTAACTGTGTCAACAAGGCCCGGACTAGCATGATCACTTGTTTTTCGATTGTTCTTTTCATTGCAGGTTTGGTCCCGGGTTAAACATCTAGCGGGTATACTGTCGGGTTTTGTGAAGGACTTGGGCTTATTAGCCTAGGGCCGGTTTTAGCTAAGTGTTTAGAGGCCCATATTAGGTTTCCTTGTTCACCAAGCAAGAAACCCTAGACTATTATCTATATATAACCTAACCTATGCATTGTAATTTTTGTACTGAGCATTAATAAAAATCCCTAGTTGCAGTCGTGGATTAGTTCACACACATTGTATGAGATACCACGTTAATTCTCGTGTCCTTTATTTTCTTGTTAATTACTTCCCAAGTTGCAGTCGTGGATTAGTTCAAATATGTATGAGAAGCCTTCTGCGGCCAATAAGGTATTCCTGATGAAAGAGTTGTTTAATATGAGAATGAAGGAGGGGAGCTCAGTGACCGAACACATAAACGATCTAAATTCTATTCTGAACTTCGATGAAGAGACCAAGGTTGTACTATTGCTATCTTCACTGCCTGATAGTTGGTCCGGGATTGTAACTGCTGTTACAAACTCGGTGGGAACTGATGGGATGACTTTTGAAAAGATTCGCGACTTGGTACTAGGTGAATATGTTCGCCGAAGAAGAGCGAAGGATGGGTCTTCTTCAATTTGTTACATGTTGGAAGGGGAAGAGCAGAGATAGTGGGAGCAGCAACGATCAGGGCGGAAGCTCGTCTAGGGCTCGTCCGGGTGTGCGATGTTGGGACTGCAACGAGAGTACGAGACTAAACATTACAGGAGTCAATGTTCGAATAAGAATTCTCCGAAGAAGAATTCTGATGGATTGAACACTGCTACAACAAGTGACACTGAAGACGATGTCTTGATGATATGTGTTGAAAGCAGTGTGGAATCTTGGGTCATGGATTCCGGTGCATCAGTTCATGCTACCCACAGTACTGATTGCATGCGGAATATTAGAAAAGGCAACTTTGGCAAGGTTAGGCTTGGAAACGGTAAGATTTTTGATGTGACTGGCATGGGTAATGTTGACTTGGATACTTATTTCGGTACTACTTGGATTTTGCGTAACGTGAGGGTTGTTCCAGAGCTTGAAACAAGTTTAATCTCTGTTGGGCAGTTGGATGATCGGGTTTTGATGTGAAGTTTGGTGGAGGAAAGTGGACGGTGTTCAAGAAACATCGAGTTATTGCTAGGGGTTTCAAGAAAAGTTCGTTGTATCTTGTGTCTGTTCTGTCTGGGAAAGTGACCACCCCTTTTAAGACGGATGCCAAAGTTGGGCTCGCCGATTCGGTAGTTAAACGAGTTCAGTTGACGGTAACGAACTCTGGGACTCCAGGTAATCTGCTCGAGCATATTCGGAAGTCTGAACGTGTACGAGAGTTTCGTGACGATGGGAGTAGCTCAACCCAGTCTGGAAATTTACGTTGCGTTCGGAAGATTAGGGATCCGAATGAAATCTCTCCTGAGAAGTTACTGTTAGTGGAAAGCTATGTTATCAATAGCGGCGCTATAGCGGTTAGCGGTCCTCGAAGCAAAATAGCGGTCCCGCTATTATCGGCGCTATTTTACCGATATCGGTGCTATAGCGGTCCAAATAGCGGTGCTATAGCGTTTTTTTAATTTTTTTTTGGCCCAAAATTAAAGAAACACTAAATTTTGCAAGTATTAACAGTAATGTTTCAAATAGACACTTTTAAGCTTGACTTTTAATACTTATATTAAGTATAAAGTATTAATTATTTTATATATATAAATGTTGCATAATATTAAAATTACCGCTATACCACCGCTATAACCGATATTTCAAATATCGATCCTCGATCGCTATTTTGACCGCTATAACCGCTGCAACTAGGTGATGGTTTGAAGTTTGGTTTGTTCATTGAGTTGGACCTGTACTTTTGTTCCATGTGTTTTGGGATTACTGATTGATTGTTGAAGACTTGGATTGTTGTGTGCTTGATTGGTGACTTGTTTTCTCGCAAGGCCTTCAAATGGGAGATTGTACGGTTTTGTGAAGACCTTGGGCTTATTAGAGCTAATTGAAGATGCTATAGTGGAGATTGTTCCACTCAAACTTATCACATTGAAGTTCAAGGAGTCATTCAACTCATGCTTAAGGAATGGAAAATCTCGGAGACAATGATCCGTTTTGAAGCTTAACCTATTATGTGTCCTACATTCGCTTAATTTGTAATAGTTAGGTCAATGTAGGCTGGTGGTTTTTATTTGGTTGTGCTAGTTTAGCTTGAAACTAATATACGGTGTTCCCGTATATGAACTAATGTGGTATGGTATTTCAGCCACATTAGTTGTAATCATTGTTATATTGTTGTTGGTATTATTCATCGGGGTAACCCTTTATCCAAAAAAAATAAAATGGTATGATGACTTTGGAAAACCCATTATCATTCCCATAGCCATAGTGATACCAAGATTCAAACCAAACCGATGATGCGAAAAGTCGGCGTTGATGGTGACAGTTGGCGATGGAAGGCGGTGATGGTCGCTTCTGACAATAGAAGAATGGAGGAAAAGGTGGTCGTTCCCGGTGGTGATGATGATGATCTGGTGGTTTATGGTTGCTTTGGTTGTTGTGATGATAAAGATTTCTGGGTTACAAATTTGTTTTCTTGTTGATGATGATCCAATGTTTTTGTTGAAAAGAAAAGGGTGGGGAAAAGGGGAAGGAGGTTTAGATTTTTTTTATTTTTTTTGTTTTGTTTTACAGTTAGATTGCCACATCATCAATTTTTACACATCAACAAGGAAATATAAGATGACGTGTCATTTACCCCTAAATTTGCTTGATTTTGATACAATACTTTTTTTATTGCAGGAAAATTAGGCATACCCCTTTATTGCAAAAAATGAAATTAATTGAACCCTTTTTGGCAATTTGCCCTTTTGTAAAAGTATTTTTAACAAAGAAAATGTGGTGGCAAAGTTTTTAAAATAGGTGTAAAAGACGGGTAATTAAGTACTCTTGATTTTCCTTAAATGATTAGTTTTGCTGTCACTAGGTTGACCTTGAGATATTAATAAAACATATCCTAATACAGTATTAAAATATAACTCACATCTTTCTTCTCTTGAGGCAAAAGAAAAGGATCTCTGACACTGAGTCCCGCAACAATTGTAAGAATAGGATCAACGCAGCGAAAGAAAGCTCCCATTATCAGCATTTTCCCTAGCTTCGGATCCACAGGAAGCATTGCCAGATATTCACCTAAATTAAAGATTAAGAAACCAAATGCGATCAGATGATTAATCATGCACGTGGTTCCCTTTGCATATGCATTCAGAATTTGAGTAGTGATAAACTATAAACACACCAAGATGTGTAAGATTTTCATTCTCATCTAATGCTCCAATCAACTTCAAAAAATCCACAGCATTTTGGACCTAAAAACACAACTGACGTTTAGTTTGCTATAATATGATTTGACATATAGATATAAACTTAATGAATGAGATAACAGGTGATGGAGATTGAGAATAGTTGATACTTACAGCCAATGGCTCCGGTGGCTGTAGAGCCGAAGAGAGGAATTCCCCGATACTACCAACATGCAAACTTTTTATTTGCAAGCAAAGAGAATTAAGCGGAGTCCTTAAGAGCTCAGGTAGCTGATATTCAGAGAAAGCTTCATAAACACATCGGGGATAGAGATGGTAGCATTCTCCTGGTTGCACACGGCCTGCTCTACCTCTTCTCTATAACACAAAAAGCCACATCTAACTAGTGGAATAGATTTTCATACAACATAAATGCATAAGTTATGACTTCTAAAGTGTGTATGAATCATTGATTTTTTGTCTCGTGACTCGAATCATGACGCAACTCGTAAGAGTCTGGATATTAAATAATTTATATTTTTATAATACTCCCTCCGTCCAATTTTAAGTGTCCAGGTTTGACAATCACAAAGTTTGACAATAACGGGACTGATATTTTGACCGCTATTCTGGAGGAGCAATGATAACCGCTATCCCATCGCTATTGACTACAGGTGCAAAATGGGTGGTTTCGGTAATGAGTTGAATTGGGGTTAAAGTCAAAACAAGCTTTCTTTTAGGAGATTTATCGCTCTTTTAATTTTTATTATTTATAATGAATACTTATGCATTATATATCTTAGAGAAACTATATCAATATCATGGTTTAAAAAAGCGGTTTTGAGGCGCGCCTCGAGGCGCGTTTTGAGGCGAGGCGGGCATAAGTCGCATATGAGGCGGCGCTTCATGGTGGTCGGCTGGAACGTACGCCTCTGTTGAATGAGGCGGGTTATGAGGCGGAAGAGGCGTGAGGCTGGCATGAGGCGTGTTTTTTTTTTTTGGCGGTCAACGGTGGTCAACAGCCTCAAAAACAGTAGATGGTTGCAAAGAAAAGGAAGAAAAGTAAAGAGAGAGGGTAGTGGTAGATGGCTTACAACATGACCTTCGAAAAGCAAGGAGGGAACTTCATTTGATGGTGATCCATTGTAGCCGACTAGCTGGAAACCAGAGAGAGAGGGGGCGTTGGTGGTGAAGACGGGGTTTGGACATATGAATTGATATTTCCTATTCCTTGGGCCTTCATTTGATGGGCTGGACTAATATTTTTAATATTGCATTGCATTACTAAAAATCTAAAATCAGAGTTTTACATTTGTTTTTAATGTATGTATTATTTTAGTATATATTAAGGACAGCTTTATATCATTTGGGTCATAGTATCTCATATTTAATATTTAATATACCGAAATAAAATTACCGAAATACCACCGAAATCCCACCGAAATTTCAAAAATTTCGTATCTCAGTCCTTGACCGAAACACCGAAAATTTTATCATTAATAACATAGGGCCTAATCTCTGCAAGAAGCGGCGGTGCACAGAAAGCCTTAAGAGTCATCACACTGATTTGTAAATGTTATACTGGACTTTTATTTATTGTTCATATTATCATATGCCTTTTAAACATTTTCCTCATCCAACTCGAGATCATTTTCCGTGTCAAAGATTTTCTCAACGTCCATGATTTCAGGAAATTTTGTCTCTAAGCTGAGTCTCAATTCCCATTTTTAGTGTCAATGTGGAACTTGGACATGACCCGCAAGCTCCTTGAAGTTTCAAGACGACGACAAGGCCATCGATCTCGTGTAAGGAAACGTTGCCACCATCAGCCATAAGTCCAGGCCGAACCTCATCCAATACTTTTCCACATTCTCTTCGGTTAATGGACGAACACATCTTGGTGAAATCACAATACCTGATTACCTTCAATTCAAGTCAATAGAAACATAAGTCAAATTTAATGATTTTTAAAATTTGTTTTTGTTTTTCTATCCTTGTGATTTTGAGAAAAAGATTGATACCCAAAATTAAGAATATGTTACACACTAGTACATAAAATGGTGGTGTTGAATTCATGCAGAATATTTTTCTCATTTTTTACTTGGAAAGTCAAAAGATTTGACCTAAAAAGTCAATGGGATCTTTTTTTTTTTGCAGAGAAATGGGAAACCATTTTTTTTTTTTTCAATTACTGATTTTGATTTTTGATGGCTTCTAATATCTTTAGATCACAATCTCACATGAACCTAGTATAAAGCTTTAAATTTTGTATAGCTTAAAACTAAACCTTTATAACCAAATGTCATTATAATAAAGATCAATGAACAAAAAGGCACACAGTTTTCACAAGGGAATTAATATTAGTATCACACAACTTGATTAATTTACCACAATTGTGTATTAACTGTTTGTATAGTATGTTATAATATTTGTACTATGTGGTAAGTTAATCAATTTGTATGGTACAAATATCACTTCCCTTAAAACATTAATGAAAAGCTAATAATGTGAGGATATCGTTGAAATATTCAAGAGTGGAAGATCAAAATAAATCAAGACCAAAGTGCTAAAGTCTACTTTTTTTGAACAGTTGCAACCAATTTATTACAGAGGTTGGTTGAGTCTGCCCATTTGATCAAGCCTACCACATCAACAGTTAGTATAGAGTTGATTTTCCACCATTTTTTTTTTTACACAGGTTGGTTGAGTCTGCCCATTGATACCACACTAAAATCAATAATAAAGGGAACTTCCTATGGAATAGAACATAAATAGTAAAATGTAAAAATGGATCTAACTAAGCAGTCAAACAAAGGGACAAAAACATTCACCTGTTACATGAAAATGGAAAATGTGCTCTAGCAATCATTATCCCATTAAGCGTATGAGTTGAGAGTGTACAATGATTTATTCCATGTAATCACAACACCATCTGGTGAAAGACAGACCATATGAGCCTTCACATCATGAAGCCTTCTGAGCAATCTACCCCTGCTCACTGAATGAAGCAACACGTCTGAAGAATCAGAGCACGAGGCAACTACTCCAAGATCTGAATCAACACAACAACATATTACTTCCCCAAAATGTCCCCTGATAACCTGAATGGGACCCTCGATACGCCGTTTCCTGTTTTTATCCGGAAAAGTATTTACAATATTAGTTTTTGATGAAGTTTGTTTTCCTGAGTTAGGAGGTTCTGATATGCTGCTTCTTTGAGGAGTTCCTGATTGGTGTATCCTCCAGACTAGAACCATTGTATCCCGGGAACCAGTCACCAGATAATTGCTATCTGGTGATAGGGACATACATGTTACTGTTGTCCACATGTCCACCTAGTAGCAATCCAAAAGTTTAGAATAACTGTAGAGATATTACATATATATTTATACAATTGGCTATAAAACCTAATCTAGTGGAGACAATCGATGCCATTGATATTTGGTAAATACTAGTGTAAACTTAAATTTTGGATAGATGCTTTACAAAAAATATATATTGCATTACGGGAGTGTTTGGATATGTGTTTTCAAAGTAACAAAAAAACCTGAAGTCATACTCAAACTGCATTTCCCAACTGATTATGCAACAGAAACTCCATAATTACTCACATTTGGAGATAAAAATCAAGGTGGTGGAGTGTTAAATCAGGTATTTGAAGGTGGGTTTAAGGGGAAACAAATGATTGTGGAAGAGAAATTTGGGTTAAAATTGATGTTATGGTTGAATATCCCAATTTTTACTAATAAAAAAGTTGCTTTCTCAATTGTGGTGCCCTAAGGGGAACCGTTAGCATTCCGCTTCAAATTATCTCAAATGATCAGCTTCTTGCATAGCTCACTGGTCAATAATGTGAATTTTTGGAACAAAAAATCACAAAAAAAATATATATATATTCATTCAAACACTCACCACTGCTTATAGCGGTTTAAAAGCTATAGCACATCAAAACACCCCCATATGGCCTTATTGCAGGACATCCCATAAAGGAAACTCTTTAATTAAAGAGGAATGGATTACAAAGTAGGTATTTAGGTTTCTAACAAATTCAAATCAATTTTGACTTCAGGATTAATCTTGTTTACCTCAAGTCAAACGCAATGACCATTTCTAGAACAACGGTATTATATCAAACTCATTTAAGAACAAAACAAATAAACAATACACAATGATATCAATATTTAGCTAGAGAAAATTTTTACCCGTGATAATCTCATTTTCATACGTGATCGAGACTATAGAAGAGCTCCTAAGTCCTTGTGCAGGATAGGCAAGAGCCTGGGGATATTGCCATTCTTCCGAGCCAGGCCCTGACGATGGTCCTTTGAACATTCGCATGAAACTTCCGCCACTGGAGCTTGTGGTAGCCTTTGCATGTTGCAATAGGAAGGGTGCTCCTTGGCCATCGGGTGTATTTGGTTGCCATTTGTGTTGTGCTATATGTGCTGCTGGAGCATCCATATCCACTATTACAAGAGAATCAGAAGATACCCGAATGGCAGAAGCAGGTAGATTGCAACGCTCCGGAGATGAAACACTGTAGGGTTTGACTTCTTTGGGATTTCGAAAGATGGTCTGACATGCAAATACTTGTGATAAGTTTGCATATTAGATGCATACAAAAATAAGCAAAAAAGCATTTAAGATAGATTCTACCTACAACAGAACGCTTATTATAAGAGGTAGCCAAAGGGTGGGTCAATCAGGTTGGGTTGGCACAACCAGTCCACTTTCTTTTTCAATTTTTATTAATAGCCAGTGTTATAATTAAGATTCTAAACACTTAATATTAGATGAAAACTTTATCTTTACTATTTATTTAAAGATTATTTGAATTTTTTTTAGGATGGCAACTATCTTCGAGTTACTACAATAACTAGCAGAGGTAATATGGGAAACTTAATCAGTTTATCCATCTATTTTTAGTAGTGATAATTTCTGGGACCAACTAAAATTGTAAGATGGACTCATTTTGGGTTGAAGGAATAATATAGCTATTTTAATAAAAGGTCTAGAAGTTTGAGCACTTGAGAACAAATCAGGCAACTTGGCCCATTTGATATATATAGGTTAACCTTCTTTTCAAAACCTGTCTTTTTTTTGCAAGAACATCGAGAACTCCCAAATTATGTATTAGATCACATATTTTTTAAGTTCATTCACATGTGAAAAGTTATCAGAGTTCATATCGTAAAATAAAATTTTTTCAAAACCTTAAAAATAGCCTTTTGTTCACATGTAAATGAATTTATTCACATGTACCATTCACATATGAACATATCAAGTTATATGTAATTTTACATGTGCTTAACAATTTTTTTTGTTCTCATATGAACTTTTATTATGTTTTACATGCGAAATGAAGTCATTCACATGTGATCTAATATATAATTTAGGAGTTCTTAAAGTTCTTGCAAAAAAAAGAGGTTATGTATATATACTAGTCGTAATACCAGTACGATGTACGGATCGACTATATAGATGCGATACATGGTTTTATTATATATGCGTTGTAAGCAATGAGTTTATGAATGATTAACATATAAAACATAAAAAAAGAGTTATAAAGTTTTGAATACAAATGAACAAATACGAAAAAAAGAAAAAAGTAAACCAACATACTGAATCTTTCGTCATAATAAAAAATTATGGTAGATAAAGAAAAAAATATGCACAAATCACAAAACACAATGTTTACCTTGTATTTTGTATTTATTTAAAGGTTTAAATTTTATATTAGATCTTAATATATATTAATTTTTTATAAAGTAAGAATTATATAAATTAAGAAACTTTATATAGTAATAATAATATTATGTCTAATATAAATTATATAAATCAGCAATTATATAAATAAAAAAATCTCGGATTGGGATACTTGTTTTAACCTAACCGTGTGTATAGTTGTTTTAACCTATGGTCCTTTGACTTTTGCTGTTATACAATTAACATAAAAACACTTCAAACATTTTATATAGTTGTTTTAACCTAACCGTGTGTATACACGGACCTAAATTCTAGTATATATATAAAAAATATATGAAAAAACTTAAATTGACCCACTCACCCACTTATAGCGAATAGGTCAAACCGACCCACCTCTACTATTTTTATTTTTTTTAGAACGGCAAATTATCCTATTCCTACTCCTAAAATCCTAAATTACACGAATGCCTAGGATGAAACCCAGGACTTCCGGAAACCCCCCGAATAATCTACCCCCACAAATGTGGGAAGTGGGACAAGAACCCAGGTAGAAACTCCCAAGTTCAAAGACCTTACCAATGGGCCACCAGCCCCATTCGCTACCCACCTCTACTATAATATATAACTCTTAGGTTACTCTAATGCTACAATCAATTACTTGGTCACTATAGCTCATGTATTGATCACCGGTTATTGATTAGTTGTAATTTGATGAAAAGCGTACATAATTTGACATAGGTATATTTGAAGAGTATTTGATGGTAAGTGGTAACATCATTTTAAGTATTGGCGGGTAAAAAGTAGTCTAAGAATGAGGCAAAGAGGATAAAACATATATTACTCGAAGGTACAAGACAGGCCCAAACCCCCAAACAAATGTATCTCCTGCTTTAAAGATAACATAAGTTTTATGTCCTTCTGACTATATGAGAGCAGATAAATTATAATAGTGAACTAAAGTAAAAGTTACCTGCATATGAAGCACATCTGAAAGGGGCATCTTCTTTATGTGGGGAGTAGTTAAAAGTTGTGACGGGGTTTGCCCAAAGTAAGCAATTTGATCTTGCATAGCCCTTTGTTGAACCTTTAAACAATAACCAATTAAGCAAATCAAAAAATCAAAAGTTATCATAATAAAACGAAAGTAATCGACTAACAAAAAGACTCACCGGATCCACAATTTTGTCTATATCTACAGTGCCTTCATAAGTGATGTAAAAAAACACATTGTTTGCTGCAATAGCTTCTTTTCCCCGTTGCTTATACCTAATACAGTACAAGAAAATGACTTAAATGTCATGTTTTGCAGAGTAGCGTTAAGATAAACTCAAAACTTGCATTTTATTTTAAATAGGGTGAGATGAAATGAAGATGTGATTATGGGTCCCATTAACAAAAAATTGTCTAAACACCGCAAAATGGTAAAAACAAGCAGCACCTATATAGACTTATTTTTTTACCTTCCACAAGGTGAAAACTGAAAAGTATCAAACCACCATTAAAGCCAACACTATAATAAAGTCTATGAATTAGAGCTCACCCAAATATGAGATCTATCCATTCATGCAAATGTGCAGAGACATGCTCACTTTCAAGAGCCATTCGATGCTTATGCACAAAGTCAACAGGGTTTTCAGCCCAAGGAGGAAGTTTAACACAATCTGAAAACGTAACATCGATAAAAAAAAATTAGAAAATTGAAACATGATCCAGCACCTGCGTACAATCAAAGTGATTGAAGTCCGGTCAAATACCTAGTTTATCCCCAAGTTGCGTGGTGCCAAAATCAATCGAATTCTCATTCAATAATATCTCAGGGAGGTAAAACAGCTCAGGAACCTAAGGCAAAAAGTAAAACAGTGTAGACTTTTTATTGATCATTTTCACGGCAAATACCTGAGCATTTAGTAGTCATGTTAAATACTTACCAGTTCCTTCACGTCACTCATGTCCTCCAAAACACCATTCCATGTAGCAGAAATATCTGAAAACATTCTGTCTGCATGGTCAAACTTGCCACCTTGCAATTGAATTGATAAAGAAGTAAATGGTTCCACCCGCATGAGATAATACAATACCTGTCATACAGATGCAAACTTTAGTTCTACTGTAGCACACTGATGCACTTCATAAATGAATCAGAAAGCCATCCAACAGAAAGAAGTTCTTTTTGGCCATTTACTATTGAGTAAATAAGTTTGCTACTGCGCTGCTCATTTACTTGGCTTCAAAACTTTACCACTTTACCACCTATTTTTATTTCCAGAAAAATAGTATTCTGAACAGTTTTTCCTTATAAATGATGTTAATGTTAAAGCTCATTTAGGTCAAATATCTCTTAAAGTGAGAAATTTTATCAGGGAGTGGGAATGATGGGAAATAGTCATCAGATTATGAGGAATTGTGCTCATACAAGTTCATAAATATGTGGCCAAATGGAAATCCACATATATATATATATATATGTTCACTGTATATACATATAAATCTTGAATGTATACACGTAGGAATGCAGACTTTGTCTTAATGTGCACACCTCAATCCAATTCATCATAATGATGAATACACCCAAACTGAAGAATACTAGTAAAGGATGTTAACGAATAGTGTCCAAAACTTTCATGGTGAGAATAAATACAAACTCGCATGTAACTCCATATATAAATTGTCCTGCAAAATAACATCTAAAGCTGGAAATCCAAAACAAGTGATTGGAAAACCTACTGTTCCTGCACTTGAGTAATGTGAACCATAATGAAACTTGGGTATGACAGTATCATTAAAGCTGTAGTATCTCTCCTGAAACTTTTCCAACCGATCAACATTTAATGCTCCGATGGGCTGCAAAATATGTTTGGGTCAATATTTAATCTACTATACATTAGTTTAGTAGACGGAAAAAAAAAAACAAAGAGCTGTGACCTTTGATAGGTCCCGGTAAGACGCAGGATTTGTAAGATCCAAATTCTTTGACTTGTAATCTGCAAGAATCCATGGGAAAACAGGGTACTGAGTGATGTCATTATAGCTACGCCCAGCCAGTGTGTTAAGCTGCATGAGATATTCGAAGTTGCTGATCTGCAAAATTTGAAGACAAATACTGAGTATATGTAAATGGACAAATAACACCTCGAAGACCACATTTTCTTTCTTCTCCTTACCTCCCAGCGTGCCCAACGCTCCATAAGTTGAGTCCTTTTGAGGAGCTGTTCTGGTCTCTACATCAAAGATTAAAGCAATGATATAAATCCTCAACTAGTGTAGGCCCCACGAGGCCGCGACTATGGAGAAAACCAAACTTAGTTTGTAAGTACACATGAAGGTTCATCATTTTATGAAAAAACCCTAATGTTTCAATAACCCTACAACATCACTAGATCGGTAATGTCAAAACTAAGAATTTCCAATATTCACGAAAAAAGCACCCAAACCTCATTGGCAGATATGAATTGTGCTGGCAAGTTTCCTAGTAACATAAAAAGGACCAAGTTATTTTTTCTGTTAGCTTAAACTAGGGTTTAGTAGGCATGGGAATAGAAAGTTCTCTACTCTAATATATGATTAAGTTGTAGCGAAAGGTCAATAGGAAAAGACAACATCCATATCATTATCACAAGTAGAAATTAGTTTGAACATTAGCAGAATGCAAATATATGCATCATATTATATCATATATATTAGAAAAAGTCTAAGCTAATTTATGATCCAATCCACGGTTTACAATATATGAAACTAGTATGATGTTTCTTAATTTGCATTACGAATTGGCAGCTGTGGACAATTAATGATTTTATTAATCGAAACACACAAATAAAAAAAACCTGAGTCGCCAAGTATATGTTGTTCAAATGAGATGGATGTGCTTGGACAATGGCTTTGTATGCGCTCCTCCTCCCCTCGGTAGTCTGGAGCAAAAAAGATGAACCGTTTAATAATTAGAAGTTCATCAATATGGTTGTCCAAGTATCATAGAGAGATAATAACGTGATGTTAAATACCCCAAAGTCAAAGAAGAAATTCGACCGATCAACCATAAATAATTCCAGAGAACTTCTTCTGAGAAGGTATCTGTTATATCAATATAACTGTGAGGCTAGTAAATGAGCAAAAAACGAAGTAAAAATTTTTTTAAAAATAAAGTCAAAGAATGCAACATATACTATCATCCAAAGTATGGTGATTAGTTTCTTTTTCCTCACTTTAGCATCAGCATAATGGTAAGGTCATCTTTACATCATGGATGAATGACAAATGACCAACTATTTATTTTAAAAACTTATCAGAAAAAGCTGAAAATAATAAGCTATTGATCTGACCTTCTGCTATATACTTGATGGAGAGAAGATATCAGCCAACTCCTGTCCTTATCTTCAACTTTGCTTTCAGTTTTATAATCCAATCCATCTTCTGACTTAGTGCCCTCAGATTTATTAAGAACAAAATTGATTCTTCTTGTTGTTATCTGAAAACAAACATCACAATATCACATACATGTATAATAACAATTTAGATAGTTTAAAATGGAACATACAGAATAAATTCCAAGTATCAGGTATCATCTACAAGAACCTAGTAGCTACAAGCCTACAATCTAGTGTTCCAGCGGTATCTTCTATATACCATTCTCCCCATTATCAATTCTTCATTTTGAGGCTCCAGTTTCATTCTCCTAATTTACAATAAATGGGCCCTACACTCAGATTCGTCTCTTACCACACAATATGATAGGACCTGCAAAATGTAAACGTTGAATGGCCATAACCATTTGGAGATTCCTTCTGGTTTCTACTTTATATAATCAACATGTGCTGGTTTTACTAGCTATTTTTTAACTGTAAGGGGTTTCAATCATTTTCCTAAAAAGAAAATAAATAAATTGCTCCTGCCAACACTGAATTCTTGTTCAGTTTTCCTGTTTAGGATGCTCCAGTTTCTTGTCATACGGCAAAGGTAAAGTACTTATCAATTACAGCGACACATTCAAAGTTAAGAAGTTACTTAAAGAATGTAGCGTAGTAGCATGTAATATTAAAATACCCCTTCTGTCCCAAGTAAATTGTTTGACTAGTCAAATATCTAGAATACCTTCCAATATAGAAGCAACTTATGTTTAACAACTATAGATTCTTGAAGAAATTGCAAATGATAATTAAAGCTATTTAAAGATTACCTGAAATGTTCCTTGCCAAACCTTTAAAGGTCGGACCATTGATGCCGAGACCTCAAGAATAACTCTTTCATCGTCTTCACTAGGAATATAACCAGGTCCCACTGCAGATGAACTTACAAAATCTTCACCATTCCCAACTTGAGCTATAGTAGAACTTGGCACTTGCAATGGCTGCTCCGCAGTCCCAGATTGCCTTGTTTGAATATCATCTGTATGCTCCATATCAGATTTTCTCTCCACATTAACAATTTCATCTTGTTCGTCATCCTCATTCATTAAATCCAATGAGATAGCTTCTGTAGGCAAAATAGAGGCCTTAGAAGGGCTGGTTACATTCTCGTTACCATGTTTCAGTTCCAAAGGATCTTCATAATCTGCAGCAGCACCAAAATGATTTGATCCCTCAAAGTTCCTTCTCAAACATCTCCGCATCCTTGTAGAACTTTCCATGTGATCTAGCTTCCAGAATATCTGTGCATGGAAGATATCTTTCAGATATGTAAAACAGACATAGCAACAAATTATAAATGTGAACATACTCGTTCAGGATTGTAAAGATCTTTGCTGATTGGTCCAAAGAGACATTGCGTCTCTATCAAGTAATGGATGAGTTTGCGCCACGAACGTATGCCAGTGCATGCACGATGTCGACCAATGGAATCAACTTGAGCACGTCTATCGACCTGCAAATGGAATTGGAAACTGAATTCATTCAAACGGAAATAATAAACCTCGTATTATGTTAAGATAAGTGGTAAATGTTAATCTTGGATAATCAAGTCTTTTGCAGCCAGTATTAAACTGAATATCCAAAACAGATTATTGTAGCCCTATATAATCAGAAGAGAATCTGTTTATCCAAACACTAAATCAGATTATTGCGACTTAAAGTCACAATAATAATAAAATCAGTTAAAAAAGGCAATGCCAATCACCCAGAAAGGTCTAATTGGAACATAATAAAGAACAGATGCCAAGATACCTCTGATCGTTGCATGTTTCTGGCTAAAGCTAAACTTCCAACCAAAACAGCAATGAACTTATATGACAGAGCATTGAAATCTTTTTTATAAACTGGTTTATTGTCAGCCGCAGGCAAACATTCTGTCCAGGCGGTTCCCATTGCTTCAGAAACATTCCATCTCTTTACACGGCCCATATCACTTCTACTCCGTCTTTGTGCAGCTGTAGCCATTGCCACAGCACTCAGACCTCTTCCAGAACCAACTTTTGCATTACGTTCAAGATCACGAGCGGCAGCCAGTGCAGCTGCTTTTGCAGAAGCTTTGTCTTTTACAGTTGTTGATTTGCTAGCTGCATCATTAGGTTCTTGAAAGCTAGAAAAAGAATGAAGCTTTGGCTTTCTATCGAGTGAGGAAGAGTCACGCTTTAGATGCATGGTTGTTGTAGGAGCAGCAGCTTCCCCTCCACCAGCACCTGCAGCAATCATTGCCAATGCCAATGCAGCAGGTGGAGATGCAAAAGCAGCAGCCCAACCAGGCGTAATCATAGCAAGAGCGCCCTAATTGAGCCAACTTGATTTGTCAAGAGTTTTGGGAAGAAATTGTGGCATTTACAAGTATAAACTAAACAAACATTTATTATTGAGAAAGCAGCAATAAATAGCGACATACTTCTATTACCTTCTACTTTGGTCATTGTAATCTATATAGACAGAGGTGACATTATCATAGGTCGGTAAAAAGAATATAAATAAGTTGCGTCAGTTATGACTACAAAAAATATATGCGCTATAAAAATAAAACTTTAGATCTTTAAATAAGACGACTTGGGAGACTGTATACATTAAATGTAGACTTTGGATAACTTTCATCCAGTTCAAACCATCTCCTTTTTACCCAAACTTTATAATTTCATCCCCGCTTAAGATAAAACACAACCCACATCAACCTATTCATAAGTAACGGGGTTAAAACTGTCACCTTCAATAGAAATTGTTGCTAAAACCAATGTAAAAGTACTTTTCAAGATTAATTTTGTTGAGTAATTTCAGCCAAAAACCTCTAGCATGCTGAAAAAGTTGAATGGTTTTGGTTAAAGTTTTCGAAAGTTGAACGGCTTTTAAACAGTTTGATGCTTTTATTAGCATTTTTTAAGTTCAGTGACCAAACTAGAAATGGAGTTAAGGCATATTGCTACTTGTTGTCATTTCCATTTATTATCTGTATAGAGGAACAAAAACACAAGTTACATTTTCCTTGCATGGAATAAGTTTAGCGAATCCATGGACTAAAATTAAAACCTAGATTATATAACAGAAGTTGATAATCTGCCAATATAGTACTTCACCTCAATAGGCAGGGCATCAGCAGCCAGAGCCGGGTCATCAACGGCAAGAGGATTCATTCCATCAGTGGCAACAAGCTCATGAACTCCAGCTAAATAAGGCCGCCATCTTCTTAAAAGAGAAACAAACGGCGGCAAAATAGCTTCTAGATACTGTTTTCGGAGAGGGACTCTGTCACGGCTAACCGCATGCCACACCTACAAATGTCTTTTCATTAATATAAAGATTATAATAGGCTAACCTGTCCCGAGAAAATTGCAAGATTTCCTTTTTGGAAAGCTTCCATGTTAAATTACTTATTTACACTTTGTCATCATTATAAAGAAAATAATGCCATTAATTTGGGTCCAGAAGATCATTTAGTTCCTCCTTGAAGTTAGTTAAGTTATATTTAATAATTAGACGTTTGCTTAAACTACGTGTCAAGTTAATGGTTGCAATTTTCAGGGAAGAGAGGCATAAGGTGGACCAATTTAGGAGCAAGTTGAAAGATTTAATATTTGTCATGTATGTTTTAAAAAAACCTCCGAATATAAAACAGAAGATGCAACCAACACTCTCTGTCGCTTGGACTCAGAAATTGGCATGTTCAAGAGGGGCGAAAGCACACTGTTCATCAACAATAAGAAAGTTAGTTCACCCATCCAAGGCCATAAAAAACTCAAATACATATATATACATGCATCACCAGAATGAGCAACAAGGTATATTTAACTTACTAAAGCTTTCCTAAAACCAAGATGATTTCTAAAATAAGTGTGACCACGTATACATATAGTGTAAATTCAAATAGACAATCGCAAATTAAAAGTTAAATATTGATATTTATACCAACTTAAAATGTAACATTATTATAAGCATCGATTCACCAATGACATTCAATTAACATCAATCAGTTAAAACCCTAATATTGATTATTCAATCTCTAATCTCCTTCTCCCTGTTTCTGTGTAACAGATTGGTTAAAAAGGGTCCAATTTATACATCTGACTAATCTAAAGCGACTAAAAAACCATCTTGCAACTCGCTTCAATGAAACATGGCTCATACACCTGGCACCTCAAAAACTGAGAGGACCGCCTCATCCGAGCCGGTTGGCCACAGTGACACCTTTCATGAAAAAGTTAATTTGAAACTTTATGACGTGATCAAATTTACAATTAGCAAATGACCCGTTGTGCTTCAATTTAGATCAGAAAATTTGTGTACATGTTAATGAATATACGACAGTACAGCAGGAATACCTCCACAATAATGCAGACCGGGGCTGCCTCATTGATGACCGAGGACTGTTTTCTAAAGATGACGGAACAATGCCATCTTGTTTACTTGATCCTTCAAATGACCCATCATTAACACTAAGACTCCTTGTAAGCATATTATTTGCACCATCATCTTCCTCCCTCATAGAAACAAGTATCATTCGAAGCATGCATAAGAAAGGTTGATCGCTGTCTAGCAATTGATAAAGAGCCGCCATACCACCCATCCCTGTACCAGAACCCCCACCAATACCAAGACCACCACCAAGTCCAGACTCGTCCAATAGTAAAGCTTGTAGCATGGCAACGCACTTATTTATTAAAGGGAGTTCAACCCAATTACCATGTGAATCTTTCTCCAAAGAAGAATTCCAGGTGTCCCAGCCACTGCCACCACCACCGAAGTCCGATGGTTTTGAAGGAAGACCGACTCCATACCATAATCTACTTCTGTATTTCCAACCTTCAGCTAAATCTACAGCACAGCTGCCATATGATACAAAAGCACAAGAAACAGAGTCATAGGGTTCAGCTGCTGCAGCAGCTGTAAGCCGCTCCATCACTGTAGCCGAAACTTCCCCCTTAGTGTCAGCCATGGAAGCAAGCACCTTATCAGAGAAACAGCACAGCTTTAGCATAAGGGCTATTATGTTAACAAACAGAAAATGACACAGTAACATGGAGGATACTTCATAGAGATGACAACATAGGGCAGGTTGAGTAATAGGTCAAAATGGGTAGTCTTTATTACACGACAAGACGGGTCGAGGTGACCTATCAACACTATTTTGACCATTATATTGAATTTTATAAATAATTAATGTATTAAATATGATTACAAAATTTATACTATTAAAATAGGAGATATGCTGCACTTTCAAAAGAATTACAAAGAGATCTTTACAAAATGATGCGGCACATGAGATGAACCAACCACATTAATTTGTTTCTTTTTCTTTTTTCTTTCAACCTCTTCGATGTATTGGTGCCAAGCATTTTCTAAAGCCTTATTTGTAACTAATTTGTAAAGTGTAGGTTTTCTCTTAAAATAATCATCTGATTTCTTAAAGTAGAAATTTCGAGGTTGTAAGTGTATGAGCGACTACAGCCTGTTTGACCCATGTCACCCATTTCATTTTTAACTGAGTTTTTCAAATTTACCCATTTGACCCACTGAAGATATATTCTAACCACCTTAATACATGGTAATCATGGAACTGCAAACTTACATCAAGGGGAAGACTTCTAGAGTCAGTTGATGACGACCGTGCCTCCAGTGGTTCTGGGATTTTGGGGAGATTTGTGCTGCTACCAACACGAACCACAGATGAGACAGAAGAATCAAAGCCAGCTTGGACAAGCGAAAAACTAAAAAGTTTGCTTTGCAGACGTAAATGATCTTCAACAAGCATTAACACCACGATTGCATTCTCTACCAAAGCCACTGAAAGTTGTGCAGAATTCTCTGCCTCTGCCTTAGAAACCTCTGGTGATAACCCATAAGCAGCAACGCCAGCAGCTGCTGCAGCAATAACTTGAGTCTGCAGTTAAAAGAAATAAAATGTTTCATACGAGTGAACAAACAAGATCAGGAACTCCTCAATATATAACACAATACAAATCCAAATAAAGAAGCCAAATAAAGCAACCCTAATACATAATTAAATCATATTCCTTAAAAAAACTACTACTAACACTCATTCAAGCAATAATCATATCGTAGTTTCAACATTTAATCATGTTCAGGAACAAAGTTCTTCTCAACATCAGTGAATAAAGAAAACGCAAAAAGAATAAAGAAAAATAAGGTTGAATTGAGCATGTATCAAATGTTTGGGTACAAAATGATTTTTTTTTCGAAATCAAGAAGTTTGAGCTTGAGACATAAGTTTTACCTGAACCTGCAGCTCCCTAGCAGCAAAGTCGAGCAACCCACATAAAAGCCTTCTCTTAAATATGGGTAATGATTCCTCACGCCTATCAAATTAAAGAAGAATGAAGGTTTTAATTATATTATAAAAAGCAACAATGGTGGAACGGTAGATATTAAAAGTGTATAAACACCTCAACTTTATTTCGAGCAAACTAGTATTACTTGGATCGTGCTAAAAAAATGCAGCTTTGTAAGAGTTAGAAGTTAATGAAGCTAGACTAGTATGTGTCACAATTACTTTGCATTAGTTACAGCCAGTCCCAACTTGTACACACACGCACACACATACATATCTATGTATCATTACCAGATTACCTATTCACAAGCGCATTTCTACTTAATGCTATACCTTTTGCGCTGCTCTCCTGTGCTAGAACCACCAACCATCGAAAGCCATTCCGCACAATGAATTGTAGCTTCAATATCCTGCCAAAGAGAAGTATGACCAAACGATATAAATCAACAGATACTGATTGAATTTTGACCAAAGCTGCTTACATTTAACAATATAAGTAAACAAGATGACAGATTTTTAGAAAACATAAACGCCCCACCACACATGCATATGCATCAATATTATCTCGAAAGGAAATGGTACATATTAAAGGATGTTTTAGTGGAGAGTAGATGATCAACCTTCCATCCATCCTTCTGACGCATCGAATGCTCTAAAATGATAGTGAGGAAACTGTGTATAAGATCTTCAACATCTCTGAAGCTTGAAGACATTGTAGTGTTCTTCCCACACGTCTGTAAGAACCAGCATACATTTATAGCATGTGAATGAAAGTAAGAACAGATGTGTAAAATCTTTACAATATATAAGTTCCAAAATTTCTAAAGACGTATCTATTTTAAAGGAAAATAGATTTAAGTGGTGATTATCAAAATAAAATCACCTCGTAATTAGAAATAAGAATTTCCAAGACCCATTCGGGCCATTCATCCATCTTAGTGAGCCTGCTTCTATTTTCAGCATGACTACAAGCTAAAATCAGAAGATCCTGAAATCAAATAAAAAGAAGTAAATTTAAAACAGATTTTCCAGTGAGGAGTAGAGAAAACAAGACATGGAATAATATGAAACATTAGTACCTGTAGTGCTCGGCATTGAAAACTCTTGGGTGCATGTGGAAGTGAACTCAAAAGAACTAACAGTAGCTGTGAATGCTCAAAGCGATGTTGTGAGTCATAGAAGTTTAGTCCTTCGTCTGTAGTTGATGCATTTAACTGATACAAGTAACATAGAATTTGTTTAATTTCTTGAGAGGAAAAAAAAGTTCACAGAAAATCACATTGCTTTCCACATTGGATCCACACAAAAAATGACATACAATTACGATATGTCGATATGAATCAAACAAAAGCTTTCAATTGGCCCACCTTTTCTATACTTATATGATATAAAGCATTTATCTACCTCCATTTTAAGATTCAACATTACCAATCATAGCGTACCACCTCATCTTTCTTTATATCCATGCTACCAAACACCCTCCACTAGACCACTACCACCCCGGAATTGGTCAAAATCTGCCGCTTTGCACGGGTACAAGTCTAGTCTCTCTTAAGAAAGACATCTAAGGAGTAAGGAAGAATATTAGGAACCACATTTAAAAGAACTTCAATCCGTTAAATAACTATCCGTTACCATAATAAGCTGTCAACATCACAAATATGATTATTACGGACTGTTATTTTTGGCGATCCTTAATTCCTTCAGAAAGAGCAAGGTTTGCTATTTACAATTTAGTTAGGAAGAGGCCAGAGTTCCCTATCTTTAAAAAGCAATATCAAAGAATAGGAGCATACAAGGCCAGTGCCATGACTCATAAATAGCGATGATCCTGCAACACCAAGGGATACCAAGCTTTCCTAGGGAAAGACACAGAAAAATTACCCTTTCATTTTGCAAAGAGGCTATTTCCATGACTCAAATTGATGACCTTCTAGTAAGGGGGTACATTGATAATTGATGTGTGATTTCAAAATGATTATTACGAAGTCAAGAATAAGGACTAAATATTCAGATAATCAATTACTTACAGCTTCAAATAGTTATGTAACTTTACATCTATCTCAGTAAACAGCTTTCTTATAGCTACTCCTTGCATGATTATCCAACTATAATCAT
The DNA here is from genome assembly GCA_028566075.1 of Solidago caesia. Lineage (NCBI taxonomy): Eukaryota > Viridiplantae > Streptophyta > Magnoliopsida > Asterales > Asteraceae > Solidago > Solidago caesia. The sequence continues at coordinate 25,320,750 of JAOXNX010000019.1, forward strand.
TTTGGCCATAGATGATCAAAATATCATAATCATATTCAGTTTACCCAAACGATAAGAACTCATTATAGAGACTACAAATCACATCCAAACACCCCTAAGAAAGGAGTAATTTTACATGTTAAACTTTTTCTGTTTGGAAAAAACTGCACATTGATGTCATTAACTATAGCACAAGGATAATGTCATACCGAGGCCCCCAATAAAGCTATGTAGGTATTGCTAGTCATAAGCCTGTTTGGTGCTGCCTGAAAAGCCTTTTGCAAAGCGTAACGTAAAAGTGAGACTTTATCTTCAAACATACTACCCCCTCCCTCAAGTAGACCATGAATGTTGCGTGTCAAATCTGGAGGCTCGTGAGATCCAGACTTGAGATGTCCAGAGTTGACTAGAGCACCAAATAGACCAATTATTGCAACAACAATACCATCACTTTTGTCAACATTGTACACGCTGTTCCTTGCGTTGTCAGGACTGATAGAAAAATTTATACCGCCTAAAATCTTCTTCAACTGACTCTCAGATATCGATGTCCTACTTCCAATGGTAGTGACACTAGTACGAGTCTGAGGTTCATTAGATGACGATTCATTTATATCCAAGGATACATCTTCAGGGTTACTATTTTCCAATCGATCGCCAATGTTGGAGCTAGATCCTAGGGATGTTACCGCTTCATCATTATTGACCGAAGCATTTGACATGTCATAATCTCCAGCTTTTGCTTCCCGCTGCAATAGGACAAGAAGTGTTTCTATGCCACCACATGATATGAATGCCTCAGAAAACATTTGAGCTCTAGAAGTATTTGGTTGTACCACCAACCTATATACCAAGTGCAATGCCCTAGCTACCTGAAAGAAGACTAAATATCAAAACGTATTGCAGATGAAATGGTCAAGGAGCAATGGCAGATGCATTGTAAGTAGCCCAAAGTGTGATATTAATGCATTCAACCTGCTAAATCGCTTTATTCAAACATTTATATTAATTTAATAATGTATACTTTCAGGAATTCTGTTTGTAGACAAATCAGTTTTAAACTTTTTTTAAAAAATTGGACAAAGGGTGTTTTGGGTTATACCAGCCCCTTTTGACATGTACCAAAAAATACCTGTTTGACTGTTACCAACCTCTCCGACCCGCCCAATTTTCCATCTTTAGTTAGTTGTAGAGATCCACTGGGTTCATTTGGTATTATTGCTTGGAGAGCTATATTGTACTGTATAATAGTACCTGATTTGGTTGTGGAGAATCAACCAAGAAGCCAAGTAAACAACGAATATCATTCACCGCCATGGAAGGAAGAGCTGCCACCACAAGAAGTTCAATAAGCACTAGTAGCTCATCAACTAAGGCATTCACTTCTCCAACTGGACGTGTGGCTCCATTAAGAGAAAATGTATTCACTGAATCTTTCTCACGAATGATCCAATAGCATCTCCTGCAGCCATCGAGAAGAGTCTGAATGGCTTTTGCATCACGCATAACAGATGACTCCGTGAAAACCATATCTGCTAGAGATGATAATAATTTCTTCTGTAGCCCGTAGCTGCATAAGCTCCAAATTTTCAGATCCAGCAACAGCGTACTGAAAAGCTGCACTTTAAGGGCATAATTATTCTGGGATTGACATAACGAAACAATTGCGGCAACAATTTCCTCATGAGCCACTCCATGCTTGGCAACATCAAGTGAAGATAAAGTTTGTAGCAGATAGCTTAAAATTATTGACAAAACTTCAGGCCCTCTGGTACGGCACAACTCATTATTGTTACCAGGGTGTTGGATTGCAAGTGATATAATCCTAAATATTGGGGCAGCAAGAGCCATGGTGGCCATTGACAAAGTAAGATCGCCCTTTTCCAGTTCCAAGCTATCATTATTGACCTTGCTTACTACAAAAGGAAGTAAAGACATAGGTCCCCCATATGCCAAAGCCCACAAAGCTTCTGCGGGCCGCATCCTTGTAGCTACATATACCTGCCCAAGAACCTCAGCAGGTCGTCTGAGCATTCCTGAAACATAAATCAGTATCACATTAAATAACCAAATCCAAATCTCTATTTTAAGCATGTCATTATAACGAACTTGGGACATTCAAACCTAATATTTTACTACAACAAAGGAAACTCTAAAGACTATTATACCACTGACTATACCAAGATTCTAAATTTGATTGCTTTTTGTAGAGTTTAAAGCATTTATTCATCTATTACCATACCAAAAGAATACTTCCGAATTTGAAGAAAAATATACCCCCTTATTACCAAACAGCTGCAATTATTTCTTTCCAAAATAAATGCATCATTCCCCTTTGCTGAAAAGTTTCAATCCAAAATTACCTTTTTCACCTCAATTTAAAAATATTATTGGCATTGATTTTTGGTCCAGATGATTCTTTTTCATGTAGTTACAGGTCAAGGTTCTCCAATAGGGTATGCACTAGCATATGAAAAAAGTTTATGGCGATGCACTACAACCAGTAACATTTTTACACTACAACATATGTTCTCACATATGCATGGATGACTTGGAAGGTTTGCCCATGCTATATCAAATACTCCTACTAAGCCATGTGCCTAGACAAAGCTCCACCTTAGTTTAGGACAAAAGAATCAACTAGACGCTTGCATGTCGGAACTGGAAATTTAGAAGAAATTATGTGGCTGAAAAATAATTAGGCAAACCTTCTGCCAAAAAAGGTGAAAAGTGATATGACTAGAGGTATTTATTATATCAGACAAAAGTAGGCTTGAAAAATATAGAGAAATATGCATTGCAGAATGAAAACGTTGTACATTTGATTCCATTGTATTTTAGAATGTAAGAAATCTTTAAAACCTGCAGCGCCAGAAGGGGAAGCATCTGGACAGAAACGACCACTTAGTAAACTGGGATGATAAAGAAGGTGAAGGGATCCTGCAATTTCGGCATCTAAGCGTGCACTTTCTTCTGAAACATTTTGCACATGAGCAAATGTCGCTAACCATGATGACCCTGCTGCATTACCGAATGAAGGAAGTGCATCACCTCCTCTAGAAGCCAGCTGAGACATTCTCTCAGGCCCAATTGGATCTTTAAAGATATATACTGGTCCCATCTCTGCAAACAAGGGGCATTGGCGACGGCGTCGCTGTAAACCAGCCATTGTTGGAGGTGGGTTCGTTCCAATGCAGCAAAATGAAAGTGGTTTGGATATTCGAGGGAATTCAAAAGGACGACTTTCATACAAGGTTCCATCAATATACAATCTCAGTTCACTCTCTGTCTTGCCAAGAAGCCCTTGTTTTGAAGTATGCTCAAGACCAACAAAATACCAACATTGTGGCTTAAAAGCATGGGTAAAATGCAAAGAAGCCTTCCTTCCCTTTCCACTACCACTTTCAACCACCAAAAATTGAGCATGAAAATATGCCTCCATACCCTGATTATCAGCAGATAAGAAGCTGAAAAGTCGGGGCATGTGTGCCATGCCTTCACCTGCTAGTGCACTTGCTGCAGCAGCAGCAGAAACAGCCGAAGATTTACCTGATTTTGCTGCTGCGGCAGCAGCAATCGCTGCAGCGGCAGTGGCTGTGTTTAAAGTGTCTGCAAATGATTCAATATATATCCATGTTGCAAATGCATACCCATTAGGGAAGGGCCAACGGCTCTCTCCTGGACCAAGCAAACCAGAGCTTTCACCATCGAATTCAAATGAAGACATAGGACCCCTTGACTCCTTGCTGCCCATAGCCTTCTCCAAAGAAAGCATTAAACGAGATGCCCATGAAGTGTTGATTGCTCTTGTAATCGTGGAAAACCACTTATTTAGATCCGTTACACTAAGAGAATGTCCAGCTAAGTATTCGATGCAAGAGCACAAGGGAGTTCCATCCCACTGCAATTGTTCCGTTGAATCAGCATCATCAAGAAAAATCTTCTCAGATGATTGCAAAAGAACTGCTAACAAACCTGATGAACAACACATAGCTCTGTTTCTTGTACATGCTCGCAATATAGCAAGCAATCCACGTACCATCCGTGTCCTGGGGGACATGAAATGCACACTGTCTGCCTGCCAAGGCAGCCATGGAATAAGCTCGCCTGATACTACAGCAGCCCTGGAGTTCAACATCACACTAGGCGGATTATTATCCTCCTCTTCCTCAAAAGATTCAACACCACCCATCGTGGCAAGAAGTGAATCAACCACCAATAACGCAATGCTCTCTGCTTCATCTCCATCACCAAAGCTTTCTACACCGCTTACAATTTTTTTCAGCCTTTCCATGCTTTCTGACTTACCCATAATAACAGAATCCACCAAATGCAAAAGCTCGGGCGACACATTTGGCATGGGTTTTGGCTTAGGCTTTGGGGGTGAACCAAGTGGCGAATGTTTCTCATTCCCATATGCATACAAAGGAGAGTCATAACTAGTCCTAGCAGACGATTCCTCAGACGGATAAGACAACCGCCCCACTGATCCGATGCTTGATACATTACTATCCTGTTGTACTTGAACAATACCAGTTGAAGTATCAGACTCCACCTTACCCTCTTTAACCGAAAACTCAACCGTATCCTCGTTTCCATTATCTGAATCCCGAACATCACCACTCTCCGAGTCCCCAACATTCTTCTCTTTATCCAACGACACCTGCTCAAACATACCATCATCTGCAAATCCACTTTCCAAACCTACATCATCAGCCCTAACCATATCAACACGTCCCGAATCAGATCTTTCCACACTTATATCTAGAAGATCCAAATCACCACCAGAAATTTCTACATTTTCAAGTTTCTCTTCATCTTCTTCTTCCATTATATCAATCAATCACAACTATATCACTTAATGAAATCACAATAAACCTACACATATCAAAAATATTATTTGGTATATTTTCAAGTAAACAAGATCCATACAGATACCAACAGTAACTCATACACATTTTCAAACAACATTTCAAATTAAATCCTAAGAACAAATACATATATACATATACGTATATATATATATATATAGATAAACAGATATATAGATAGTGAGACTAACTAATTGATCTAATATTGTTAAATGATGATGATCTAAAGTGTATTGCAGTGAGATCGATTTCAATGTTAAGTAATAAAAAGTGTATGTATAGAAATAGATATAGATCTATATCTATAATCTATATAATGTAATATAAGTGTTGATGCTGATGATATAGATATAGATATAACCTGAATCCGGCGACGGGGTTTTAGAGCATTTGTCAACCAGCCAGCCTCTGTGTGTTTGTGTGTTTGAGGGGGCGAAATGGCGAATAGTAAAGTTTTTTTTTTTTAAAGGCGAATAGTAAAGCTTTTTTGGCCCTTGTACTCTGCTTCACTTAATTAAATTTTTTGGATTTGGATCTAATCAATTAGATAATTAATGGCGTCGTGTTTACGGACGGACAGATTGATAAGTTTTCTCCATGGATTAAGATTAGGGATTAACGGGTTTGGGCTCCGTCTGTTGGCCTACGATCGTGCTATAAATTGTTTAGTTGTGTGTTTAAAAAAAATGCAATTCATTTCTTTTTTTCTTAATAAACGGTCACTTCATGATAATAAAAGAAGTTGTTGATAATTTGAAACAAATAAATAAGTTACCAATCAATTTCAAACAAATAAAAGGGTAAAATATTGTTAAAATGTGTTGGTTTACGGTGGTGGTGATAGTGGTGAGGTTGCATTTACCCTTAATTTGTTTAAATTGATTAGTAACTCATTTTATTGTCGTGAAATTAAGAAACTTTTATATTGTGGAAGAAAAAAAAATTAATTGCCTGACAATTTTCAATGAGTTTATTGTTTTTGTTGAATATGTGATTATTTCTGATGTTTTTAGTAATTAAGTTTGTACTAGTTGTTAAAGCAATGGTTTTCACACATATTTCAATTTGTAATTTTTTTTTAGGTTTTGATACATACATTTATAAGACTAGCAGTGACAATTTAGTACATGTATAAAATATAATCTAGGGGGTGTTGATTATAAAAAGAATATCATAATATACTAAGACATGTAGTAAGTTATTAGTTTGTATCAAAATCCATATCTTTTTTTTGTTTGTTTCAAATGAGACAACATACAAGTATATGTGATTTACGATGCTATAAATAAGTTTGGAAATTAGTATACGTTTGAAAGATGAACATGAAATATATATGGGATAACATCCCTGCAGTCAACAGCGGCTATTTAGCTGTTGTTCCATTGTTTTTTTTTTACTTTATCAACCTCGAAGTCTGTTAAATGTACAAAATACATCCCTCATTTAAAATTTATGTGTGTGGGCTGCATAATTTATCCCTGCAGTTAACTGCAGGGATGATTTTCCCATATATATATGGTTGAATAATCTATAATACATTATAAAGAGGGAACCCCCTCCCCCACCTCTTAAAAGATGAGTTGATCAGATGAAAATACCCCTTACCCCTGCTTTCTCTATTGTATTTTATCAAGACCCTCCTAATATACCTAAATTACCCCTCAAACAAATATACGTCTCCACACTCTCATCCTATCTAACCTTCTAACCTAAATAAACACACATACAAACACACACACCCGTCCTCTCTCTCTCTCTCTCTTGCGATCGCCGCCACCAACCATCACGGCATCGCCGCTGCCGGATCTCAGTCCTGAATCATCACCACCAACCGCCGCCGCCCCTGAATCATCACCACCAACCGTCTCCGCCGGAATCATCACAACGTACATC
>JAOXNX010000019.1:25391101-25403199 GCA_028566075.1 Solidago caesia
GCAATCTGGAACCGACGGTCGGCGAAATCGGTTGCCAGCCACCATCACCTTTTGATGCATGTACTGAATGAAGTTTATGAATTTTATATACATTATAATTTAAACTTTTTGAAAAATCATCCACCACTGCGCATCGCGCGGGTACATTTCTAGTGTTCATAACCTTTTTTTTTTTTTTTTTTTTGCAAGAACCTTGATAATTCATAAATTATGTATTAAATCACATTTTTTAAAGTTCATTCATATGTAAAACATTATAAAAATTCATGTTATAGAATTTTTTTTTTTTTTTCACAACCTTAAAAATAGTCTTTTGTTCACATGTACCATTAACATGTGAACAAAAGGCTATTTATAAAGTTTTGAAAAAAAATATTCTTCTGTGACATGAACTTTTATAACGTTTCATATGTGAATGAACTTTAAAAACATGTGATCTGATACATAATTTAGGAGTTCTCAAAGTACTTGCAAAAATAAAAGGTTCTGTAAATAAGGGGCCCATATATATATATATATATATATATATATATATACACACACACACACACATATATGGGGCACCTTCTTTATAGAACTTTTTTTTTTTGCAAGAATTGTAAAAACTTTTAAATTATGTATTTAATCACACGCTTTTTAAGTTCATTCACATGCGAAAAGTCATATGAGAACAAAAAAATTTGGTAGAAACAAGTAAAATTTCATATAACTTGATATGTTCATATGTGAATAGTATATGTGAACAAATTCATCCACATGTGAACATATCAAGTTAATGTAATCTTAAATGTTTTTAACAATTTTTGTCCTCATATGAACTTTTATGACTTTTAACATGTGAATGAACTTAAAACACGTATGCTTTAGCCAATGGAGTTGGAGGCTCATTGCTAAGGTACTTGTACCTTGAGATTTCTCACCAGGGTTCAAGTCTTGGAAGGGGGATATTTTCGAGTATTTTCGTGAAGTCCTAGATTACATCATAGGCGTTCGAGTTAGTTTAATAGTAGAAGTAAAATAGCTGTTGTTCAAATATATATATATATATATATATATATATATTTTAATACATAATTTAAAAGTTATCGCAGTTCTTGCAAAAAAGAAGGTTTTGTAAAAATATGAGACTATATATATGAAACTAGACGGAAAAACCCACGCGATGTGGCGGCGATGGTGGTAGTGGCGATGATCGTAGCGGTGGTGGTGTGGTGGCGGCGGTGACGGGTGGGATGGCGACGACTGGTGGTGGCGGAGGTGGCGGTGTGATTTATGATGTAAAGGTAATTGATGTAAAAAGGGGTAGTGTTGTTATTTTAGAAGTTGAGAGATAGATGTTGTAAATTATTTCATTAAAGGTATTTAGATATATGAGTTAAATATAAAAAGAAAACTTTTAAAAAAAGAACATTTTGAGTACTGTCCCATTTTGTTTGTCCACAAAAATAAAACTTGCAATTTAGGATTTGTGTAATTAATGGACTACTTAGCCAATAAAATGTCATGTTTATCCTTATTATGCCTAATTGACTTGGATAGTTTAATGATAACAAATAAGGGTATAATAAATATAAACATAAATACAGAAGAAACATAAATAATTAAATAGCAAGGTGGCCAATCAAAATGAAACAAAGAAAATATACATTAAAGTTTATAATACATAGTATTTTTTCATTTAATAATTTTTTTTTAATAAATGATTCCACTAAAATTTGAATATGGTTTTAATTTGGTTTAACTCGAATTCAAAACAAAGCCAAATGATCATGATCGTATTTGACTTGGTTTGTTCCAGATTAATTAGGTTTTGATTTACTCGGTTTGAGCTTCAAAGGAATTGTAAAATGAAGGAACCGAATAAATGGTAAATCGAATCATTAAACACCCCTACCGCAATGGCTGTAAAAAACTAGCCTTGCTTAGATCTGGACTCTGTTAAACGAAATGTAACAAAACAATGAAATTTAAAAAAGATGGCAACAGTTAAAGCTTAGGGTGAGTCTCATAGCTAAACTAATCCACCATTCAATACAAAGTGTAATAAACCATATTGTTTAACAAAGCCGAAATCACAAGATACAACTAGGACAATAAACATTTAAACCTTGGGGATCAATAGATAATATAGAAGTCTATAGAATAGCCACATCCAGATAATCTCCGATCTGCACATTGGTCTACTCGTTAGGGATTCATTCACAAAACCAAATTTAGAAAATACTAAACATGGTATATCCTACTTAAAAAAATCCTAGTGCTTTATCCTCCTAACGACACTCACTTAGACAAAATAAAAAATATGAGATAACGGGAGAACAATGTTAAGAGGATTTTTTTTTAAGAGAAAACACCATTTCTCTTTGAAATTGTAAGATTGCCTTGATGCTTTTCAGGTCTTCATAGAAATAGAAAATTAGAAAACTAGTTTTTTTTTCCAGAGAAAAACATTGTACATATAGAATGTGCAAGGTTGGGGAACTCGCGACTCGGACTCGGCTCGGAGAGGGGGCAAGTCATGAGTTTTTGGGTTCTCGGACTCGGCTCGGGGGGAAATCATATCAGAATTTTTACATATAAAAATAATAATTTTTGAAATTATATGTAATAGAAAAATTTGAAATAGACTAGAAAATTCAGTGTTAAACATTATTGTTTAGATACAATAACATAATATTTCAAAGTTCAAACTTAATTGTTTAGAAACATAAATATAATACTTAATTGGTGTGGAGCGGCCCATATTTACGGTTTTATTAAAAAGTTCATTTAAAAATAAAAAGTTGACCCAAGTTTGGCCGAGTTTTACCAACTTTGGACCCGACTTTACCCCGTTGACCGAGTTTGTAGTCTATTTGGTCGGAATCGACTCGTTTGGTAGCCGAGTCACGAGACGATCCTGATTTCTCGGCCGATATGGCCGAGTTTTAAAACCTTGAGAATGTGACATGGTTATTTACCTCGAAGCTAAGGTTACCGAGGGCCTTGGTGCCATCATCTGGTCGTCTTGCATTTGGATAGGAGAAGGTTTTCCCGACCTTTGAGGGACAATAGAGAAACAGTAGATTGTAAGAATATATTTGTTTCACGTCAGTTTAGTAATAAACATACAGAAAAAACCCTCTTTTCAAAAATGTAAAAAAGAAAAACTATATTCCTGGAGTATAAACTAATTTAAACATGTGTCGAGTAAACAGTACAATGTGAATTTACACATTAATTTTCAGAAATTAATCATAGTTGTTCATTATTGCAGATCTGTGTTTTTTCCTCCAGGCCCATGAATAAGGAATTATTAGTCTCTACTAAAAAGCCAAATACCAAGGTTCAAAAAGTGAATCACTGAGTTACAAAGCAGCATAAACTGCTAAAGTGGAGGTATTGAACCTATCTATGTTTTGCTCTCATCATCTCGCCCAAATAACAGCTTAAGTTTCACTCAGTTTAATAAAAGAAAACTTCAATTTTGTTGATACTAATTTCAAAATGTTAGGAGAAAGAGGAAAAAAAATCATTTGAGCATCATTTACACAAGGTGGAACATATATGGGACCCATAATATGAAGGAAAATGAATATGATAGATATGATTGGAAATTTGTTTTGGATGTAAGGATATAGACATGTGCATCTAGCAAGTTCTTCTACGACAACGTTGGTGTGACTTGTGAAGTCAAGTTTGTATACAGAACCACAAAACTACAAAAGACCCAGTAGATTGTTCGATAACTTGTATGGTAGCAATTTAGAGCCTGAAATAGAGGGAACAGATTCCACCCGCACCTACCTTACCCCATCTCTAACAACGTAGGGAGAACAATTTTACTATAAAATAAGTATGTATCGTTTTCTCATACAAAAAAAAGGAAATGTTAACTCGACTTTTGAAGCATGTCGTAATTACTCATATGACTAACTTCGATTACTTCAAGTAAAATATTACCTGAAAGAATAAATAAATTACAAGTTTATGTCTACCAAACATATTAGTAGTCTCAATGAACAAAAATCTTATTGTTGGCATCGACCCTAAATCTTCCAATAATGTTTTATACCTACAAACCAATTCTAAGCAATGCTTTCAGAACAATCAAACTATATTAAGTGAATGCTTCACCGTTGTAAGATAAACATAAAAGGTCCTAGTCATTATCGTGTTCCCCTAAGGGAGTAAACTACTTTTGTTACAACATGCATTTGATAGAAATATTTTAACAGAGGAATGGTAGTTACCTCTTTGACGGTAAAATGACCAGTTTTAGTAGGATATACAAAAGCAAACGAAAGCAAAGCATCTCTTCTTCTAGCTTCTGGGGCTACCTCCTTTACCTGGAAAACAGATGCAAAAATGAGCACCACAAACCAATACCACAAATACATTTAATAAGAGGTCAGCATGAAAGTAAAAAAGGGGTATCCTATTTACAAAGATCGATAGTAACATAAAGAAGTGGCTGCTTGACTTTGCAACAGGGGTTTTCTTTGAGTCAAAACAGGACGGGAGTGAGGCGGCACCGAAATTACAAAATAAGGGAACCGAGAACTGGAACCAACCTACACCGGTTCAGTTCCTGTTTAGGTCCAGCGTGAAAATATCAAACGAATAAAAACTCTGGGTTATTCGCACACAACATTTTAACAAAAGAAATAGTAAAATAGTAACTATAAAAGAAGACCGGTTCGGGTCAGGTCAGATTCTGGACAGAAAACCATTTTAAAAAAACTGTAGAGCGAAGAACCAACCTAAAAAACCAGTTTTCTAAAAACTTTACAACTGAGAACAAAACAAATATAGCCAGTTGCAGTCACTGTTCGATCCCGGTTTGCTTTTTCAGTTTTGTCTTTCCATAGCTCTGTTTGCAACCACTATTCCTGGCAAGGACCAAGCCATATAAGGCCAAGGTAGGTCCTAGAACGTACCTTAATTTCAGAAAAAAATAGAGAACTTGTGGTAGTTTTGACCAGGAACTCGGTTGAAATTTATCAAGGACCAACCTTGCACTTATTTGGACAGTCAATTTAATAATTCACACAATTATACATGGGCCATCATTTGAGTCCAATAACTACATTAGTATTTGCCCACAAATTTTAGCCCGAGTAATCCTTAAAACAAACAGAATTCCATTCAGCATCTCCCAACATCTCTCACTCTTTGTCACTCTTGGCTTACTGGCACGGCTCTCAGCTCTTCCTCTCTCATTCTCTCGACTCTAGGCAGTCAACTGTCATTCACAGCTACCATCCAAAATCCTAACAAGTAATCCCTAAATTAAAAAAAATTAAGTTTTGTGAATTGTGTATTAGGTTTCCATTTTGATCTTTTATTCATGACTAGTGTATTAGATTTCAATTTTAGGCTTTTGCTTGTGTTCTCATGTACCCCCAAATTACAAAATGCATTGTGTATTATCCCTAAATTGTTGTTGGCAACTGTCTTAAAAAATTTCAAATTTGATTGCATGTTATTTACTTCATATTAACAACCTGCCTGACAGTCTAACCCCTTTTTTGTTGCCTCGACCAAGTCACCGAGCCAAGGTCTCAAAGAACCATCAAACACGTGATCCCGGGTCCTAGAACCAGGATATGCAAAATGAATGTCTGCCTGAAGTGTTAGAAGAACATGTGATATACTTCTGACCATAACAAATTAGACTAATTTCAAAATTTAGATGGTCAGACATCAACAAATATCACTTGACATACCAGATCAGTTAGCTCACGAAGTGTAGCATCCATCCAAGTATATATTTGGACTTCATCTTTAGGCTCCTTGCCTCTGACTGCAAAGTCTGCCTGGCTGTGATGACCACCAACCTGTTTAAAATCAAGAAAAATTTTAACCTACTGTTAAATGCAACAGTTAAACATCATCTTGAACAAGCAAGGATAACAAAAAAGACTGCAAAGTCTCGAATATGACTCTTACCTTAGTGAAAACACGAAGTAGCAACGGACAAGTCTGCATGTAAAAGAAAAGAAAAACATTAATAACACTTAAAAGTATGGCAATGACGTGTCAGGATAATAACTGATAAATGGTGAAATAAATATGTTTAGGTACTACATAATTGTTAGATATTTCCTTGAATATCCATCTACAACTTCCTCAGACCATCCACACTCAAAACCTACATCAACCCAACCTATAATAAAAAATTAACTTCTCTTTCTTCCACCTAAACAACTCAACCTAACTCAAATTTTCACTCACATTCACAACCCAACCTAAACCCAATCTATGCCTATTGAATTATGAGATGTGGCAAAGTGTTAGTTGTGACCTACCTTATGATGTTGACATGTGGGCCATAAAAAGATTGTAACCTTGGGTTGGTCTGGCAACTTGGTTGTGAAGAAAGTTGGTCACCATAAATATTTTATATGTTTTTTTTGTCACGACCTACCCAAAAAGTCACCACAGTGGGTGGTCTCATAAGCAACAAACTTCTAAGACGATGATTTGAATAATATAACAGGTATGCAATTGTTGGGATTACAAGCCAATCAGATCCTTCAACATTTTGACAGTTACATTTGACAGGAACTACAAAATTGGACTAAAAGTTCCATTATTACAAAGCTATAGCCAACATATCACCGTCTAAAACTTAAACAAAAATATGGCAGCACGTCCTTCTATTGTTGGTTGTTTTCATTACCACTGCCATCTGAACTCCATTAAAAAATATAAACATTAAATGCATCATGGATATTACATTTCCACATCTTTGTTTTAAAGTATATAGCCCAACAATCAGGGTATCAAAATCAACTAGTAAATTATCTAAGCGACTGATTCTATTATGCCCTAAGAAAAATCACTCAAAAAGGATTGGAAACGTTACCGCCTAGTTGACAAAGATTGATTGGCACTAACAAGGTAAGAACCGAGGGTTAACTTCTTGAAAGCACTTTATTCAGATATCAATTGCTAAATTCAAAAGTGGGCACATTTGACGCATAGGTGTCCGTCCACTTAAGTGAGCGAGTCTTCATGAAGTTTATGATATCATCTTTTAGCCTGGGATTTTCTGAAAAGGTCACAATTTTCCGCTAACCTTTGGTCGTGACCATTTTAAAAAAGCGGAAAGATGTGTCAAAACCTAAGAATGTTAACCTCTCCATAAACCGTGACAATATGTGTTCTTTAACATTGGGTGTGTCAACGCAAAGCTTATACAAGGTTATAAAAGCTTAGACATAGTCAAAAGCTGCTAAGATTTGCTTGGCTCACTACAGTTTTAGAAGTTAATCAAAAAGATAAGCTCCTAAAACATACGCTACTTAAAGTGGCTTTCATACATAGCTTGAGCTCATCAAAAACTAAATTAACGTAAATACCTCTTAACTAATTGTATATCACATTTTAAGTCTTATTTGTGTGTACTTTTGTTTCATTTTTTACAATTACAAGCTCTAATTATGGTGCCACGGACATTTATACAAACAAACACTCTGACCACAACCTACAAGCTCCAGCTAGTTTTGCCACACAAACTCATAAAATATCCTATAGACCAAGTAAACATCATTCACTAGACGAGAGCATCACACAATGTTGTACTTCGACTAGAACCTTCCTTCCTAAATGCTTCGGGTTTTCAACATCCATTATTTCATTTATCTCACAAAATGCTAAACCGCATACCATAAAGATAATTATTTTTATTTTATTTTTCAAAGTAAAACGGACGATAATTATATTAAGAAATAAATCATTCAGACAAACAATTTGTACGCATCCGGCGGGCCGTGAGCTATTAATAATGAATTTCATACATGCCCTAGAAAAACATCCAGACAATTATTAAATCACACAAACACACATATGTATATATATATATATATATATAAGAAAACCCTAGACCTTTTCGCGATCGACAGGGGGAGCGGGTTTAGTATGAATAGGAGGGCCTCCTCTCTGATGATGAACAAATGGTCTTCCACCGCCGCCGCCGCCGCCTCTTCTTTGACTGTCACCTCGAGCTGCCATTCTTCTTCTTCTTCTTTGATGATGATAAAATTTTAGTTTTTTTTTTTACTGCCAAGTGCTAACACACCTTTTTTTTCTTTTCTTTTCCTTTTTTTCCCCCTCTTTCTGAAAAAAAGAAAAGGAAACGAATTAAAAATGTTTGTTGTTTTGGACCTAAATTGCTAGAGTAATATTTGGGTTTATATGTTTTATTTATATGGGCCACAAGCCCATAATCTAAATGTATTAATTTTTACTTATATATAGAAGTATGTTCGCGTGTTGCTGCGGGTATTTTACTTGTTAACTTAAAAGACAATTGATCATAACATAATGCTTATATTAAAACAAACAATGATACTTTGATAACAATGCAGGAATTAGGTTCTGTTGTTGTTGTTGATATAATAACGATAATATAATGCATTACCAACGGTTACATTAACCAAAACAATGACACTTTAGTAACAGTTATATAATATCTCGATATATGTAAATAACATATAATAATTAATTTGTTAATGCAAATAACGACTTTTAAACTAACGATAAAATGTGTCATTATAAGTCAAATACTACCATAAATAAAGTGAACACAAGTTAATTGTAGGAAACCAAAAAACAATTCAAAGTGTAGTATCCGAAATATATAGTTGTAAAAAGCAAAATAAAGCCTTGTTACTTTACATGGGAGCATAACCCAAAAAAAACCGCAAAAACAAAAATCCGGGGAAAAAACCCATAAAGATAAACTAAAACTCGCAACTTGATAGACAGCTGCACAGCCTAATAGACAGTTACGCAGTCTGTCAGCCAGGCTGATTCACTGTTCAATGAACAGTGAATACCCTATGTGGCACGAAAACATAGAAACGTTTGTAATTGTAATACTAGGGAATAAATTCATAGTATTCATGGAATAAATTAAGTTAAAAATAAATTTGGAATGCATTTAATAAATTTCTTTTTACATTTCACAGTGTATATAAGCAATCTAATACACTTCAATCATTTTAGTTAAAAAAAAAGGTAAAGGATGACAGTCTATCTCTAGAAACAAATTGGATCCCCATTATGACCTCCCTGTAAGGTTTTTGATGTCGATGAAATACCTTCACTTAATACCCACATGATTTGGGCATCCATAAGGATCGAACACACGTTTTTCAACTTCACATGTAGGCCCAAGCTGCATTAATAACGGGTACCACTCAATCTATTAATGAATTGCTTCATTTTAGTTATACTACTATTAAACATAAACATACATTATAAGAATACACAAACTAATATATGCAACAAACATTATATCTTAGTATTTTTACGTATTTTTATCCTTTATTATTATATTATGTTTAAGCTATCACGTATTTTACATAAGAGTAATGGGGCTGGTTATTGTAAAACAAGTATTAAAGTAAAACAAATAAGATAAGATTTTGACCATTAGATCATGATAAAACTGATGCACGAAGATTCATAGAGCACAAGTATATACAATGATGCACGAAGATTTTTATGATGCACATTGGTTTTCAGTTAAAAAATATGATTGTTTTATTTGTTTTACTTTAATACTTGTTTTATTTTAACCAGAACCTAAGAGTAATAGCTTCCTAATTCATCTTTCTAAAAATCCTTCTAACAACAAGATGGCTTTAAAGGGATTTTTATATGGATTTTTAAGAGGATTAATCATTTTCCTACTTAAAAAGTGTAATGATATATCCTCCAAATTCATCTTCCTATAAATTAATTATTAGAGGGATGCCCGCCCGATGCTGCGACGATGGTGATAGTGGCGGCGGTGTGGTGTTGGTGGCGACTGGTGGTGATGGCGGTGCCGGCGGCGGCAGTGTGGTTATTGATGTAATGTAATTGATATAAAAGGAGCTAGTATAGTTATTTTAAGAGTTGAGGAATAGATGTTGTAAATTATTTCATTAAGGATATTTTAGGTATTTGAGTTAATTATAAAAAAAAAGCTTTTGAAATTAAAGAATAATTTAAATATTTTAAAGACAGAAAGTTGAAAGGACGGTGGGAAAGACTTTTGTTTTATATAGGAGTAAAGTGTGACACCAAATTTAGTGTAATTTCGCCATGATTTTTCATCAAATTTAGTGAAGTGTACGTTTATATAGTCAATATTTTGAAAGAAAAAAAAAAGGTTGCTAGTTATTAATTATAGTCAAAATGCATGAGGGATTACAATAGAGTAGTAGGTTTAGATGATTGTGGAGCACAAATCAATCAAATTTATCCAAGAAATACTTAAATTGTACTTCCAGCTATTTATCCAAAGAGAAAATAGTTAATAGTTTAATACTCCAGTTTTAATTATTACTCCATATCCAATTGTCCGCATCACACCACATCCAGAATTAAAATATGTTAGACTTTTGCAATGCAATTAATATAGGAAACACTAACGAACTTTTGTTCTCCGTGCACTTAATTAGGAATCTTTCATGATGGGTCCATTAGACTAATGGGAATGGGGAAATCCCTCACGGGTCGTCTCGCGTCATGTGACGGATGACATGACAAAAGAAAAGCTCCTACTTTTTTTGAGAGTGGTAAAGTCTTAAAAAGGAAGCCCCTATAATTATTATATCTTAATATATTAATAATATATAAATAAAATAAAAATAAAAATGTTTATTATATTTGTTGGGAAAATGAAAAAGGTGAGTGGAGTGGGGAAAGTGACACTTGGGAATGAGGAAGTCAGAAACTTGCAGCAAATGGACGCTCGTTCATTTTGGAACGTAGCTCAACCTCCAATGCAATAAAACGCCTCACGGGATGGTCATATGGGGCGTTCCGGGGCGTCCTAAGAGGAAAAAGTGCAAAAAACGCCCCCCACTCCTGATAGCCTTAGAATTTAATCAGCCCACCTAGCTACTATACAATGGGAAACATATATATGTGAACACTATATTGTGAAAACTTAATTAGAGCACTCCTAACAATAACAACCAAGTGGTTTCGATGTGGAAGCTAAGTGGTAAAAAAACTCTGTGGAAGGAGCCAATGTGGTTTCCAAAGTGGTTCTTTCGACGTGGTTTTCAAAATAGTTTTAACAGCAACATGGTTTTGGTGGGTTTTCGATCAACGGTTTTGAAGGGAGGGAGTGGGGCGAGCGGCATTCGGGATGTTGTTAAGGTGCCACCAAGTCTTGATGAGTTCCCAAGTAGAGAGAGCAAACTTGCATTTAGTGAAAAGATGATCGATCCGTTGTTTCGATCGGTGGCATTGTCATAAACAGGACATCTACCGTGAGTAGTGAATGTCAATACGTAAGATTGAGAAGATTATGTCGAGTAGGCAAACGGTCAAGAGCAAGTCGCCACGGGTAGGCAAACGGTCAAGAGCAAGTCGACACGGGTTTTGCTAATGACAGCCCTTAGGGCTGTCATTAACGTGCATAAATTAGTTGTATTTTTATCATAAAATTCAGGGGGTGGGATTTTGATATGGAAGGTACATGTTTTTTATGCAGGTTATTGACAGCCCTTAGGGCTGTCATTAGAAAAATCCTAATTTTAATATATAAGCAATCAGATTACACGGCAAATTATTAACCGAAAAAGAATTAATGTTTGTGAGTGTAAACGTACTGCCAGCAGTCAAGCGATGTTGTGTTTTTCCATTAATTAATTGGCAATATGTCGTTTGAAAAGATGCAGTTAGAGGTCGATGTTGTGTTTTATATATGAGGTTTTGGGTTTAGTTTGGTGATTGTCCCCCCAGAAGACCGGGAGATAGAGGGATGATATGATGTTGATCAAGATCGCCACGTGGTCCAGGGATCGATAGATTTGACGATGTTACACCAAATTAAAGGGTGTCGGGTTTCGTTTTGAAACGGCACTAGCTACCAGTTGGTTATTAATTAGCAACTTAGCATGATGGAAAGGTTAATTAGTGGCACCAAGGGAACCAATTAATGCCAAGACCATTTTTGTCCTTCGGAGCTCAAAACGGCAAACCACTTGTTCTTGCTATGTCCTTTTGCGGATTCTCTCTGGAAACATTTTCTGCAATGGTGTAACCTCCCTCTGATTAAACCTTCCAACATGAAAGAGCTATTCACTTTGCATCAGGATCTCAACGTC
>JAOXNX010000019.1:25533023-25546567 GCA_028566075.1 Solidago caesia
TAAAATAACCAGCCGGTCGAACCGCCCGGTTCAACCGGTCCGACCGGTTCGACCGTGCGCGGTCACGAGACCGGTTCAACCAAAAATCCGGTTTTTAAAACATTGCTTTGAATTGACCTTTAATGGAAGATGAGCATGAACCGTACCAAACACATTGGAAATAAAACAAACTCCACTCCATTCCAAACATACATTTAATAACATTTTACATGGAAATAGAAGGCAAATGAGCAATATCTACCTGTACAAAATCAAATGGATTCTTCTATAATTCAAAGATCCAATGACGGCAAACCTTAAAACAAGAGAATTAAATGTTTATCTTAATTTATTTTGATTACGGTTAGATTGTTGGAACATGTTTTCTTTGATTTTTTTAAGTGTGAACAAGTATCCTTTTGGTTTATTTTGATTATGGTTGGAAATAGTTGGATATTTGAGCATGTATTTTGTTAAATGTTATTAAACTTATGATATTTGACATGTATGTAAATTTCATAAAATTAATTTCTTTATAAAATACTATGTCCGAGTACTCCCTGCCTAGGCCAAGTACTCCAAACTCCATAGTCGACCGACCTAGGAGTGTCTGACGAATTTTGCAACCATTACAAACTAATATCTATGTTAAGTTATTGACAAATAAAGTGTTCAATATAAAGTTCTAAACAAAAAGTTAAAACTTAAAATAATTAGCTCAAAATAGAAAAGATTTGAGAGACATTTAAAGTGCATGTAGTTAGATTAAATATATACAAGTATTTATATATGGAGTTTTCTAACTAATGCCCCATAGGCATTTGTTAACAAGTCTTTAATTAGCTATAACTTTTTTCTATGTCAAATTTACCCTTCCTTCATAATCATTTAATTAATAAAATCCTCCAAATAAATAATTAACCTAACAAATTCCTTCCATTTTTCTCTTTTTTGTTTGACCGAATTATGAGCATCCCCCTTTTTATCATTTCTTCCATTTATCTTTGTTTTTTTTTTTGTTTTTACCCATTCACGAGCTTACTAGCATTTCTTATTTAGAAGATACAATACATTGAAACAAATAAAGGATCACACATATTATAAACCAATCCCATTAATTACTACAACCAAAGCAAATAAAAACAAACACAATAATAGTTTTATAATTTCAAACATAAAATAGGATTTATATCATTTTCGGTAGAGATTTTCTTTTTCTTCCTAGCGACTTGTGTAGCATTGTTCTCATCATTGACATTCTCCTTTTCCGGACATCGACTAATATTGTGACCAACACACTTGCAAAGTCCACAATGCCTTACTTGTTTCATCAACTCTTTTCCACCTTTCATTCGTTTATTCTTGGGTCGTCCTTTTGTTTTTGAAATATGAGGGCATTGTACCAAATCAACAGGAGGAAGCTCACCATTGTTTGTAGATGTCGAACCCATAACAGTTGTTTGTTGATTAGATGGAACACTATTATCAAATTTAACTTCTTCTTGACTCCATCGAGAAAGCCAATAAGTGCTAGGAATTTCGAAACAATCTTTATGAACAAGAACACTTAAGATATGACGACATAATATCCCAACAAATTCAAAATTCTTGCAAGTACAGTTAGCCACTTTACCATCCCAAAAGACCTTATGCCACCGAGTCGTTTTATGATGCTTGACGGTAAAAGTGGTGCAGTTTTCTTCTTGAACCGAGTATTGAAATGCTTCCCGTATTTGCGCTTGAAATTTGTTGAATGCATATGGAGTATAATATCGATGACCTTGTTCTTCTAACGGCAAAAATAATCCAACATGCGACCCATTATACTTCTCCAACATATTATCATGCATCTCTTTATGTTCAACATCTTGTATTGCGAGATCAACCTATAAATATGTATCGTAAAAATAGATAAGAATAAATAAATAAATACGAACTAGTGAGTATAAAATAAACATAGCAAATAGGATCACTTACTTGTTTAATAAATTGACTCAAGCATGTACGAGAAGTTACAAATCTTTTTATAAATGCATTAATACTTTCCGACCTTCCGGTAGTTGTCATGCCACCGAAAAAAAACTCACGAAGATAAGCAGGAACCCAAAATGATTTAATCTGATACAACCCTATCACATGTTTATTCTCATGTAGATTATACTTTGTAGTTACTACAGGCCATTGTTGTTCAAATTCTTCAACTGTGTCTAGCCTGTATAAGTTATAAAATTCTGAGCACCAATTTGAATACTCACTTCTTAAGATAGAAGTAAACCAACCGCTAAATTTAGTGGTGATATGCCATACGCAAAATGCATGTTTTGTAGAAGGCATTTGTGTTGCTATTGCTTCTGTCATACATAAATCTTGATCGGTCAATATTGTTTTTGGCGACTTTTTCATAAGTGAAATAAAATTCTGCATATTATAAAAAAATTCATGAGAAATAAAATAATAAATAAACAAACATAAATAAATAAAATATGGAGTATAGTTACCTTGAAAAGCCATTCAAATGTACTTGTTGTCTCATTACGCAATAAAGCACAACCAAGTAATACGGTTCTTCCATGATTGTTGATACCAACAAAGACTCCAAAAGGCATTTCATATGAGTTCACCTTGTATGTAGTATCAAAAACCACAACATCTCCATATTTTTGATACCAATCAAAACAATGAGCATGAGACCAAAAAATATTTTCTAATTTATTTTCACCATCAACTGTAAATGTATATTGAAAATTAGGATGTTCATTTTTAGCATCTTTGCAATACTCCAAGAGCCCCTTAGCGTCATTTTGTGAGTTCACTTTATGACATTTGATGAATAAATTATGAACATCCTTCATTAGAAAATTAAGTTCTCCATGCCTCACCTTTTTTTCAAGTTCCATAACACGCATAATTTGTCTCACACTTAAGCCTCCTTCTTTTAACATGAGTATACGTTCCTCATCTTCATTTGTAATATTACGATAAGAAGGAAGAAAACGAACCTCTTGTGTAGACAACAACTCATGATTGTGTTCAACAACAAATGTAGTGACTTGCCACTCCTCTAGAAAAAATGTCGTTAATTTTTCTCAACGTGATCCGCATATGAGCTTTGCATTCACATTTAGTTGATCCACGATTTCTTTGTTGTTTTGAGTAGTCAACCACTTTAGCCCTCGGCTTTCCTTCACGATGACAAAATAAATCACGTCTTCTCCTTTCTCCTTTTTTGTTCACGAATCTTCCTTTTCGAATTGAAAATCCATGCATTCTAGCGTAATTTTGATAGAAAACATAAGCCTCTTCTTCACTAAGAAAACATTGACCTACGAAGGGTTCATCAAAATTATTCGTCTTGCTTTGACCATTTTCATCAGTAACATTTGTTGTTTCTCGAACATCATTCATCAGCGGTTCTTCGATAATAGGTTCGTTCAAGTCCAAAGAAACTCGTTCATTCATCTACAAAACAATTAATATTTACACATATCAATGCTAAACTTTATTTTAAAAACTAAATTAACAAAATAATAAGTTCATGTTACCTTTACAACTCAATGAAAATAGCTCCGTCGATAATATTGTGACATACAATAATAAACATTTAGATGTGATCTACTTACAAATGGTAAAGCAAATGGGACCGTATAACCAAAAATATATAAAGAACAGGGAATTATGGAGGGAATTTATTAAGCTAATTTTTGTTTGGAGGGAATTTTTATTTTATTTTTTTTGAGTAAAAAGATTTTACCATTGTAAGCTTTGTTTGGAGGGAATTTCTATATTAAACAAATGATAAAGGAGGGAGCAAGTTGCGTAAATCAGTCAAACAAGAAAAGAAGAAATGGAAGGAATTTGTTAGGCTAATTATTTATTTGGAGGATTTTATTAATTAAATGATTATGAAGGAAAGGGTAAATTTGGCATAGAAAAAAGTTATAGCTAATTAAAGACTTGTTAACAAATGCCTATGGGGCATTAGTTAGAAAACTCCATTTATAAATGCTAAACTAAAACTAAAACGTATGCAGCATCTTCATATTTATATCTAGCATATTCTAGATAAGGTTCCCACATTTACAATTTTGTGCTCATGAATTGCTAATGGCTATGGCAATTAAAGAAATTGGTTTTCTTGGACAGACAGTTGTGAAAATTGCATGAATATAGAATTTAGGTTGCAATAGCTATTATCCAATATCTAACGGGTTTTTAGTTGTAACATAGAACCTTTCAACATATAATTTTTAGGACACAACTATTAATAACTAATTGATCAAGTTAAGCTACAAAGTGAATGAGCTAATTTCAGAGAAAATGAAATGAGTTTCCATACAGATTTACTCTTCACCTCTCATATATACATCATTATCACTATAACTTAGTAACCATATTGAGTTTTCTGCAACATAAACCAAATTTTATAGCAAGTCAATGAGTAACTTGAAGGATACCCGCACGATAGAATTATGTGAATATGGTATAATTTTGCTTGCAACCAATGTTTTAAAACTGGTTTAAATGGCGAAAAGACACCAATTGGTTCGTATATCCACGCAACAAGAAGTTACCGTCATATTTAACCGTCACTTTTTTAGAGGTACCGCCGCAACGCGCGGGTACCCTACTAGTATATATATATATATTAGCATGTCGGTTTCTTTTTTTTTTATATAGAAAGATTTAAGATAAGATGAATTGGATGGAAGGGTGGCATTATTTTGGAGTTTTTTACTGAAAGTTTTGTATCACAAATTGTATGTATCGTATTGAAAGGTGTACCATCTTTGATTGTTAAAAACATAATTATCTACTCCTTATATGTTAAACTAACTTTTACTTTTAACATTTTTAATAAAATGTTATGTGTTTTAATTATAAATTGTTTAGTTTAATAGTTTAGGGGGAAAAAATAAAAATTGTTTAATAGTTTTATTGTTAATATTAATAAATAAATAAAAAGATGATGTGGAAATTGGGGAAGTTTGGTGACCAATGCCACCATTTTGGGTAGGTTTGGGGTAAAATGAGATGAAGGGTTTTTATTGGATAATGGTGAGGTGGCAATTTGGGGAAGTTTGGGGAAGGGGTGACCACTCCCTCCCCCCTTAAATGATGTATGAAAAAGATCAAATAAGCTGAATAACAAAATATAGGCAGAACATGGGTTGTTTGAAGTTCCTATTAATAGGAAGAGATTCCACCAATCATGCAAAGGTACTAGAGTTGATGTACAACCTTCAAACTCCATGCCAATTTATGATAATGACATTCCAGCCAAATAGTTATACATACTGCCGACTACAAACTGTACATCAGCCTTGGTACAACAAAACAAGCAACTTAATGCATTTGAATCCCAGTAACGTTGAATCAATGAGCATCTTCAAAAATCATGGTCCTACAAAGTGATGACCCAATAATCAGGTCACATGGACTGGCTTGCGAGATCAAGTCTTTAATTTAGTAAATTAGTTTGTCGTGGTGTGTTTTAATTGCCTTCACTTAAAGCTAAATGCAACGCGTGTTCTGCTTCTTTGAGGAACTGTCGCGTGAGTTGCTTTTGACCTCGCCTGTACACTATGCTTGCCCATTTGTTTCTAGTCAGTTCTTGCTTCTTATCAGTGCCATTGCTTCAATAAGAGATTTCGAAAAATAATGTTAGAAGAGGCACAAAGAGGTCTTTTAGTACACATAACATATGCAAAGTACATGGGAAAGATGCTAAGTAACCCTTCAAATATATTCCATGAATTCTGAATTAAACAATACATAAAATCGGTTAAATTTTTATAGCCATGCTCGGCCTGTCTAGAAAAATATTACTATTGACTTTGTGCTTTTAATAGCAAAGAGTTGAATACGATATGCAAAAAAGCTAGACAGAAATGTAATTTAGAAGAAAAATGATAGACTTAAGTAGAATACACTTTTCTGCCTTTTCAAGATTCAAAAGATTTTCTTGTCATTTCAACTTTGACAAAAACTTAATTAGTTTTTTGTACGCAAATGTTCTTTAATCTAATATATATTACATAGAAAAATAATGCTTAATCCTCTCGGAGAAAGTACATAATTCTAGTCAAGTATCAAGTAAAAGTCAAGCCAATGTGGGGTTAGCTCACTTGGTAGAGACTCTCGCCTCTTGGGTTGTAAGTCCACTGCCACAGGTGTATTTAGGATTATTTGGGAATAATGTATGTGTCGTAAGATATTTGCCGTAAAAAAATAAAATAAAAGCAAAGTCAAAAGTCAAACATGAACTCTTTTGGATTTGGTCATACCTTTTGCCATCTTCGGTTGTTTTACAGTAAGCGAACTTCTTAAGTAGTTGAGTGTCGGAATCTTCTGTTCCCGAGCCCTCTTCAAGATCCATCATCCTTCAAATTTCATGAAACCACGAAAATCATTTTCAAATGTTCTAATAAGACAATAAGCGCTGATTTGGTAACTTGTGTAAGAGTTGCTGGTAGTCGTGGTAGATCCAGGATTTTGGACTATCAAAACTACTCTCTATTTTATTTTTTGAAGTACAAAACTTGTTGTAGAGTATGCATGGCTTCCATGTATGTTCACCATCCGGGTAGCTAATGGATTATCCGAGTAGAATACCTTGTATTAAGAAGATCAACAAGCAATTGTAGGGCGCCTGAATCCCCACATGCTTCCCATATAGCTGCACGAACTTCTAAATCTGATGGTTGCCTTTCCCCATCTGAATCAACAAGCTTTAACCACAAATGTAGGTTACTCAAAAAATCACAAAAATGATGTACAAGCAAAGCATAATATACAAATAAGCAGCATTAAATAACAAGCTTGGGAATAGGTGTGCACCCCTTGGAGCAATGATTTAACCACGAATATCTCATCTTTCCGCATGGCTATTGTCCTCAAGCAGGTCAAGAATTCTTCAGGAAAAACGAGCTTCTTCAAGTAAGATGGTGTCTTACGTTGACCACTCCAACTATAGTCAGGAACTCCAGTCCCTTCCCCTTTATCATCGGTTTCCTTTTTATTTGAGAAGAACCCACGATCAAGTAAATTCTTAGATAAAAGACACCTCATTTCAGCTTTCTGTTCAATAATAGCATTAACATCATAAGTGAAACCACATTACAATAGCAGTAACATCCCATAAAATCTGCATCGTTGTAAGACACGCATTTACTGGAAGTGTTTGTCTATTAATCAAATGTCTAGAACATGAATCCCCTTTACTAATGACGAACTGCATTAACTACTCGTTATGATGAGAATAGGTTAACAATTTGTAATGATAAGAATTACTGACATGTGCTCCCAGAAGTTGTAGTTTGGTTTCCGAAAATGGTACATCCTTAATAGCTTCAGCCGGATAGTGAACCTGCAAAAGAGTAAACATGCTAAAGTAAGTTGACCATATTACCTCGAGAACGAATAGGATTCAATGACATTAAGGACAAAGAACAAAACTCATATAATATAGTTAAGAATAACAGGAAACATGAAAATGTTACCATGATATAATCATCTGGATTATCATCAGTGACAAACCCGTATAGGTATAGAAGTTCCTGAAATGATAACCAACAGCAAGATCACAAATAGAAAAAAATGTGTATGCTTTCATTTTAAAAGTCCATTTGAACAAATATTCTTGCACGGAGAAAAATGATTTTTTTTTTTTTTTTTGAGAAGTCAAAGAATTATTATGATGGAGATAGTGGTACCTCATTTCCTTTGTTACCATAGCTAATTGATATCTCTTCCCCAATTTGATGATGAGCTTCTTCAACTAATTTATTGTTAAGGGTAAAAAAGTACATCAATGTCTAAAACTCTAAAAGATTATTGATCGTTATAAACACAACAAATACTTTCCTTAAACCCCATGAAAATCACAACACTTGAACATTTCCTTTTGCGAAAAGAGTCCCATTCAAAATCACATGTTTTCTCATGAGTATCATAGAAGCTAAAATGATGCTAATTTACAAGATGTCTTTACTTGTTCTTATTGATAAATATTATAGAAACTTGAGAAATAGTCACGTTTATGATGAAATTGTGTGTTTACGTCAAACATCAAAATTTCATGGATAAGATGGAATATGAAGATATCAATGCGGGGATAAGAGGCTACCAGAAAGAAGATACATGGACAAAGGAACACCGGTTGCTGCTCCTGTTCCATCAACTTCCCATATTGCTGCAGCCTTTAAATCTGCAACATAATATTTTCATGTATTCAAATAAAATCAGTGATATATACAAAAACTTTGCTTTTATAAAGAAATTAATCAAAGAAAGATAAACTGAAGTACCGTGGTTGCAAAAATCAATGCCAGGAACAAGACCTTCGACCCAAACAGTCTCTTCTTGTGCAGAAGATGAATTGACCCCATCACCATTACTTTCAACCTCGTTTTCTGTAGAGGAGGAAAAAAATGAAATATATGGGATTTTGATAGGGGAAAAAATGAATTCAATTAAAAAAAAACCCAAGCAGGAAAGTAATCTCAATTTTCTCATTATCGCAATCTTTGGTGGATGGGCACATAAAATAAGAGCTCACTTTTGCCATTATCACCATTAATATGATCTTGTTGCTCTTCTTGAACTTGAGGGAATACAGAAGAACGAGGAAGAGGTATACTCAGTGCACGGGTCCAAAATATTGAATTAGCCCTATAACAAAAATTTTGTTGGAAACTAATTACGTTCTTGACGCAAACACAGAAAGTAACATCATAGCTTTTAAAGAGAGATGCATACCAGAGAAAGTCATTGAAAGAAACTTCACTACAAAACATAAAAAAGATATTTGACATTAGTAAATGTACAAGATCCCAATTAATTGTTCATAATATTAGCACACAAACACATTTATAAAAAAATAAATTTACATTGAAACTATAATCCGATGTGCACCTTTCTAAGTCACCATCAAGAACCAAAAGCTTCTTCAGTAATTTTTTCACTTTATCATCATACAATGACCGCAAACTCTTCTTCTGCAACAGAATCCCGTTAACAAACTTAATGAGAAAACTAAAACTTAATATATTTTAATTTGAGTAAATTGCACCTGCAATTCAGTTGCCTTAAACAATGTGGTCCCTTTCAGCTCCAAAAGCTCGTCATCAGAGAACCAAAGTGGATTTCCAAAAGCAGTTGGAAGCATATCAAGGTACCTAATATTTCCATTTTCCTTCAATAAACAAAAAGCTGTACACAAATGAAATATAAATAGCAATAATCAAAGTTCAGTTACATACGGTTTCCACGAAGAGTTCTTCCTTTTATACTCAAAAGTAAGAAACAATATTATCAAGAATCTGTCGTCCACATCCCCCTCCTCAAACATCGAAGAAAATTCGGGTCCAAGTATTGGATCTTGTAAGACCCTTATTGGAGTTATAGCCAAATTAAGAGGAACCACCAGCGGAATCCCTGAAATAATTTCTTGATAAGAAACCATTGATCTCCAAAGAAAGTCTATTACTCTATTATGAATTTATTTTTTATATAGTTAAATCTATTTATAAATCCGTCATTCATCATCATATAGTTGTATAGCTTCTTCACAGATTCCCCCAAGAAGGCAAGAACTATTGTTTTCTTGTGACGAAAACTCAAAACAATGATTGGGCATTTGGATGTGCATTTTCAAAGTGATTATGGCGACATTCACTAGCCAACATAATATTTAATTAGCAATAACGAAGAGTGTAAATTTAAGATTCTCCTAAACATAACCCTTAGGGTAAACAGGTAGACAGGGGAGGTTTCAGGTTACCCGGAAGGGCTAGCCTTTAACTCAGATGCACGCAACCAAACTGGGGTATACACGTGACCATTTCCATATCCTTTCTTTGGCAACCTCCAAAATGTTTACCTATACAGGTTCGTACATGAGACCTCTTGTGAGGACATCAGTACATCCGACCGCTATCCTTTAGGGGTAGTTAGTTTTTACGTACATTACTTTTATGCTGTGTTTGAACATACAAACGTATCCCTGAGGGCTATTTATAGCAAAAGCCTTAAATTTGAAAAAAGTTAGAAGATTTGCATTTAACATCTAGGATCATTTATGTTGCATAAACTCCTTAGAATCAAATTTTATGAAAACTGATCATCTCTTGTTGCATACATCAACACCCTTAACGTATCTATTTTTCTTATATTAAACAAACACATTAAACTTTTGTATATCTTAACATTTTCTATATCATAAAAATTTCACTAAAAACATATACTAAATGCATAAAGTTTGAAACTTTTTACCATCAGTAACACCATGAGATGAATATACACCAAACCCTTTATTGAAATCACTGTACTTGATGTTACAGCCTCGCAATTCCACTCCATTTAACTGGGGTTTCCATATAAAAATTCAAACTTTATTATGCAAGAAATAACATCAGATAAAAACGATTAATAACAATATATATACATATACAAACATATGTATATAACAAGATTTAGAATATTGATGGGGTTTACCTTTAACCATTCAAGAAAAAGCTGAAGCTTTGTTTCTTCATAGCTTCCCATGGCTGCAAATTTTTGAGTTTTTATTTTTATTTTTGTGTTTTGGGGTTTTGGTTTTTCAAAATTGAAATTTACTTTGGTTGATGAGACCCTTGTACTTTTTTTCAATGACGTATCAGTCCTTTGCTTTATTCGCTAGACTTTCTCCCACCGTTCACACCAAACATAATATTTAATTTTAGAGTAAATTTCATTAGGTGCCCCTGTGGTTGTCGCGATTAGAGTTTCGGCCCCTGTGGTTTAAAAATGTCATTAGGTACCCCTGTGGTTGACGTTTATTACGCTACCCACCCTTTTGACTAACAGCCGTTAGTCAAGGTCCGTTAAAGCCCCCATGTGCATTGCACATGAGGGTATATTCGTCCTTTTACCTCTAAACACCCCTCTTTCTTCTTCTTCCTGATTTTTTTTGCAGATCTAAACACAACAACAACAACACACTCATTTTACCTCTAAAAAATTCATACCTATTTCAAGAAATCAAAACACACCATCAAATGGGTATCCATAAACACAAAAATATCGTAAATTTGCAGATCTAACAACCAAATTATCATCATATCTGTATATGATCTATCATCATATCTGTATATGCTTCTCTTTTCCAGATCTAACAACCAAATTATCACATAAAAATTACCAAAAAACAATAACCATAAATTCAAGAAATATTTTCATCAACAATATATATATCCTAACTGTATATATACTATAATTACAAAACCCACAAACACAAAAAACAATATCGATACAAAAATTGTTCCATCAATAATAATAATAATAATTCTAATAATAATAATAAATAAATATAAATCACAAATCGTCCCCATGTTGCCTTGCCTGCAATTAACTATCACTTTTTTACAATAATATATATATATATATATATATCTACTTACCATTTTCTTGAAACTCAATGATACATTCTAGAAGCCAGGCTCAATAACCTGATGAATATTGAAGACCAACTCTAATTGAGTTGTTTCCTTCTCACATAACTCACGACCCCACTCATGACATTTTCATATGTTGCATTAATTTAACAATAATAATTATATGTATGTATAAATGATTCAAAGGAACAGCGGCGGTTGGGTGGTCCACCGCCACCACCATCAACGTCGACGGTTGATTTTCCGGCGAGAATACATGACCGTCGCGATTTGTGGTTTTTGTTGAGAGGAAGATGAGATCAAAAGAGTGTTCGATGGCAAGATCTGGTATTTATGTTCCTCCCTTTTCTCTTTACTTCATCTCCGGCGAGATTCGTAGGTGTAGAAGGTTGTGGCCGTCGCGCAACACCACCAACCACCACCATACGAACCACCACTGTTGAAACCGATGTATATATATATGTTTTCTGGTCTGTATACATACATAGATATATATTTATATATATCAGATATATATATATATATATATGAAACATTCGGTGGGGATTTTGTGCATAAAGGATGTTCATGATGATATATGTGGTGATGATATATATGAATATCAGATATATATATATATATAAGCATGTGGTGATGATATAATATGAATATTATATCTAGTTAGTTGTATATATGTATAGATATATAGAAAAGGGATATATGTGTTGATCTGAAAAATAAAAAGAGAAGATGTTTGTATGTAAAAAGACGAATATACTCTCATGTGCAATGCACATGGGGGCTTTAACGGAGAGAAACTAACGTCTGTTAGTCAAAAGGGTGAGTAGAGTAATAAACGACAACCACAAAGGTACCTAATGATAAAAATAAAC
Organism: Solidago caesia; assembly: GCA_028566075.1. Classification (NCBI taxonomy): domain Eukaryota; kingdom Viridiplantae; phylum Streptophyta; class Magnoliopsida; order Asterales; family Asteraceae; genus Solidago; species Solidago caesia. Next base: position 25,545,310 of record JAOXNX010000019.1, read on the forward strand.
CACAAGGGGCGAAACTCAAATCGCGATAACCATAGGGGCACCTAATGAAATTAACTCTAAATAAAAATTTAGGAGGAAGATCAAGTATATCTAGTTTTTTAAGCATCATTGTCACGTTGCAAGGACCTCCTTTTTCTTGGGGAATGCGTGATAAATACAAATTTTATTGGAATCTGACCAACACCGAATTTTAGAATCAACCAATAATTGTCCTTCAACTTTGACTGATTTACAAATTTTGCTCCAACACCTTCTCATGTTTCGTATATTCTATAAGGTTTGCTTAATTCATAACTAAACCGACGTTTTTAGAGACATGTTCACTTGATTGTGTTTTATCATTGTTTTGTACAATCTCTTGCACTCTAACATGGACTCCGACAGGATCGTCGTGGTAGGGATAAATGGTTCAGTTATCTGCAATTAACAAATAAGAAAGACTCACGTTAGAGTGGGTACATTGTGTTATCTTTGTGGTCCACTTCTGGCGTGAGAATAAGTTTGGGATATTAAGTGTGATAAACAAATAATGAAAGTGATGTTGAAGGAGAGAATGCCATAACCAGTTATCCGATTCTTCACTTATACTCGTCATATGCCTTGTATGAGAAGTTAGGGATGTTTACCTTCCCTCATTTCTCGCCACTTATGTGTATCCAGGATACATAGATATCTTTGACGTAGGTCCGAAGGTAGAGCTCACCATCATTCTTCGGGGTGTCAAACATCAAGGCTTCGTTTCAAAGATGAGGCATACGATCAATAATGTAAAAAAAGAAATACTTTTAGCTTAAGTATTATCATTACTATCTTATGTTTTCCAAAGCTAAAAAACATTTAATAGAAAATCATAAATTTAATATGAGAAGATTTTTTTTGTTGATAAAAACTTTTATTCGTTTAGTATGAAAAAAAAAAAAAAAGTTTGTGAGAGGTAGAACTATAGAGAAAAGTGAAAATATTAATATCTTATTTGGAAAATGAAATTTTGAATAAAAAAACAAAGTTGTAAGATAAAATATTATTTTAGAAAGAAAGAAAGGAGTAACATATCTACCAGAATTGTATTCTATTTATAAATATGATTTAAAACAACTTTGTAGGGGCATCCTATTATTATTATTATCTTTATATATAACTAAAAGAGGATATGTTTGTTCCTATGTGGCACTTTCATTTATATGACAACTAGGATTTATGCTTATTTGTCAAATTTTTAGATAAATAGTATTTATTTACATTTAAATTAATCTTACAT
>JAOXNX010000019.1:25569513-25590571 GCA_028566075.1 Solidago caesia
ATGTTAGGGGTAAATTATGAATATTTGAAAAAGAATTTGGGAGGGTTGAGAATGATGGGCGCCAGTAAAAAAGGTTGAATAGAGGGTTGGAGGGTTGAAATGAGTTGAAAAATAGTGATTGAGTAATTTTGAGAGGGTTGGAGGGTTGAACCCCCACCATTCCCTCCACCCTAAATCATAGTAGTATCACACGTTTATTACTTTTCCATTTTTTCTATATTTCGATTATACAAATTCAAGAAATAAAAAGAAAACCATAAGTTATGCAAATTTAAGTTTATAACACAAAAAGGCAAAATATTTAAAGTTAAAGTTGGAAAAAATTGGACAATCTTTTTGAGACCGAGAAAGTATTAATTATTCAATAGTCTATATATTATATCCTTAATTAATTATCGTTATTACAACTTTTTAGTCAAATGAGCTTTAACTACAAAGGTAAAAATGGTATTTTAACTAGGCTGTTAATACTCGATCCAACCTGAAACCCGACGTAAAATCGATCTGAAAAAAACCGGGTCAAAGTTGTATATTTTTGACCCGCCAACCTGATTTTATTTGAGGTCGGGTAAGGATTGAGATTTTGAGTCATCGAGTCGACCCACCAACCCGATATATTTTTCAATTAATTTTTTATAAAATATATAGATACATTATACCCTGTCTTAACCCTAAATTCCTAATACATCTCAGATTTAAAATAACCCGCCCCTTCCCTTTTCTTTTATAAGTTTTTCTCTTCTTATTTTGGTACAGATCTGATTCACATTATAATCTAATTGATCATCACTCATCACACCTTAATATCGATCTTTTAGATATTAGAAACGAACCCATTTGACCCAAAACCAAATCATTTGACCCAACAACCCAAATATTAATCAGGTCACACGGGTCGGGTCTGGATTAGCAGGTTAAGCGTTAGGGTTGAAACTTATAACCTGAAACTTTTTGTGGGTCAGATTAGGTTAAAAAATTTCAACCCATCAACCCGCCAGCCTGAACCAGTCAACCCGAACCAACTTGATTGACAACTTTATTTTTAACGCATTAAAGCTTCATTAATTGTAGATATCTTACATTCTAACTTTTTTTTGTTAATGGACAATTTTTTATTTTTTGAAATTGAATAAGTATTATCTATTATCTATCTATACTATTTAAACATCAAATCCCTTTTCCTTTCTCAAAAAAGCAATTAATCTACCTAAATTATGTTATTTTTTTTCACTAGTTTAAACATCTCCATCTAATATACTTATAATACCTTTACTGAAATAATTTACAACATAGATCCTTCAACTCCTAAAATAATTACTCTATCCCTTTTACGTCAATTAACTTTACATTAATAACCACACCACCACCGTCACTCGTCGCCGCCACCACCATCGCTGCACCGCGCGGACATGCGTCTAGTAACTTACTTATACTCTAACACTTTATTTTATTTTTGGAATAGGGTTTGTCCTTTCCAAAAAAAAAAAAAAAAAAACTTAAAATCAAAGTTTTTGTAATCTCTATATATAAAAAATCTCTATCTCTAAAGTTCATCATAAGTTGCCACATAGGATAAAATCATATGCGTCATCTCCATGATTTTAACTATTTAATATATGCTATATTCCTTTTTCATTACAATATCAATTTAATTAAATACCAATATATTATGAATAAAATATTAAACTTTTTATTTGTTTCCAAATAAATAATTGCTATCAACTTTTTAAATTTTTGACAACTAAACAAAGCTATTATTATTTATTTTTAAAGCTAAATAAATAAATCTAATATTTATTAAATTGTTCATAATGATATTCTACTATGGACCAATTTAATTCAATAAATAATTGAAAGAAACTCCTAAATATATAAATAATATTATATAATTCATGTAGATGATTGATAAATTTGAATACAAACATATTTTTAGTTTTAATCATGTAGTTATCTGAATGTAAACATATTTTTAATTACATGGTATATTATATTTCGTAAATACATATGCATTTTATTATAACTTTTACTAATTGAGTTATTTTAATTTTAATCACACTATTACGGTATAACTAATATAAGATTCTAACATTAACTTTTTTATCATGTGGTTATTTGAATGTAAACATATTTTTAATTACATGGTATGTTATATTTTTAATCAAATACTTTAATAATAAGTAAACATAATTACATTGGAATTATTCATTGGTTTTTTTATATACGTTAAAATGGTATTATTCAAAATTGCTAAATCGACATATTTGGAAATTAAAAAAATATGTAATTTTCTTACGTTTGAGATCACCTCATCTTTAATTATTTTTAATTATTTAATAGGTTTATTAAATATTAATTAAACTATTATTTGGGAACTTATCATTTTAAAAAATACATTAAACTATGGATTAAATTACACGTACCTATGCTATATTACCACATAAGGAATATATTTATAGCAAGTTGCCGGCGCATAACGACTGCGACAATACGGTACCCGCGTAACACGAATGTGAATATCGTTGTAGCTGTATGATATGTTAAGTGTAACTGACTGCTTTTACTGATAGATGTAACAACTCTGTCTGGAATCGTCACGGGTTATATGTTTAAGGTTACAAGAATTTCACAAAAATTATGTTCGCTCTTTGGTAAACAGTTTTATATATATTGAGCTTTTGTTGAGTTATTTGTTAGAAATTTATGTCAGTTCGTGCAACGCACGGGGAAAAACCTAGTTAACAAATATTTAATGAACTCTTATGTAGTTGAAACTTAGAAAAATTAGAAGAAAAAAAAATTCTGAAGAAAAATAAGAATAGCAAAAAAGATTTCAGTGTTAAAATGTATTCGAAAATCACCATTTTTATTTTCATACCCCGAAATATTAAAAAAATAATAATAATAATAAAATAGTGCATCAATTTGGAAATAAAAATGTGCACTAACGTTTAAAAAATCATATATGCCATGTAAAAAAAAGTGTATCATACATGTGGCAATAGCGAAAAATTTGCAGCTTAAGCATAACATTGCATGTTTTGTATTATATGATCAAATTTATACTTGCGTCTCCACACTGCCCAATTATCCATAATTCTGGATAATTATTACACTAACCATGCATAATTACATGCTTACTCAAATTTACATGGATATATCTTCAAAAGATACATTTTGATGTTTAAAGACAGAACGTTACAATGGTTGAATATGTACATATTCTAATCCCTTAAGCTTTTAACACCCTAAGGTAATCATCAATGATAGACATAGCCGATGATCGGTAACCAGAACCAAATAGATTGTAATGGTTCAAGTAATGATATAGCAAATACAGATCTCTTCTTTTCTCGAATCCTGGTTGTTTCGGCATCACCTTCAAGAAGACACATATTAAGTTCATATCACCATTCGCCGCAAGTATAAATAATCAATGTTACAATTGTTTATGTTGTAATTACAAATGACTTATATAGCTAAATTTGTTATATATAACACACTAATACTAATTTTAAATCAATGATATGGCAAATGTAAGCATGTACCTCAAAATAGGCATTGTAGAAAGACCCTCCAAATCCAGCACACCATGACATTCCAAATTCTGCTTCATTATGCCCATCTGGATATGGAGAAAAAAGGCTTAAATTTTTGTTCGGTTGCGTTGACATTATGTCAGTGACATTTTATTTATTATAGAAAGGGGACTCACAGTAACAAGCTGGATCAAGTATAACAGGCTCCCCGTTTTTGTCAGAACTAATATTCCCACTCCATAAATCTCCATGTAATAAACAAGGCTCAATCGTCACATCTTCAAACAAAGCTCCTATATTTTTCACTAATCTTTGTCCTGTATTTAGATCAAAACCGATATTATGAAACCTTAACTGTTCCGAAACAAGAGATACAGTTTGACATTTAAGTCAAACAATCCAACTTCTAAATTCAAAAACTGACCAGATTTTGGTCATACCAAGCTCTCAGATTCAAAGCAACTGTAAGACAATTTGTTAACCTAAATCCATTTCCTCTAAAAAAAACTCCAAGAACCCATCTTGAATTGGTGGTTGAAATTTAGCTGGTTTGACTTTAAAAGTTGATATGTAAACTGAACTCCTTTATTGACACCGTGAGGGTAGTTTAGAATCACAAACCTTTTTGGTAAATAGATGAATCACCATATTGTTGCTGTGCTAGCTTAAGTTGAAAATTCAGTCGATGCTCAGAGTAAAACTCGATCCAATCTGATGTCCATGTGTTTATCTGTGGTGTGCTACATGTTGGGACTCAAGCGTATTAAAACTAAGAGCAATTAAGTCCACAGAGTACCAAAACAGATATAGATGTAAATGCCCTAAACAAAGATTCATAATTGTTTGAAACCATATTAATAGAAAACCCACAGGATGTGTGTGTAAGGATAAACATACCTGCCAATGGTATTGTCGACATGAAACCCGAAACCTTTTTCTGATTTTGCAGCTTTGTGCATCTCTGCAAGCTTCCTCCCTAGTATAGACTAAACTAAAAGCAAGTTAAAAAGAAAATTTTGAAGCATGATTGAAATGCTAGAAGGTGAAAATGGTTTTACCTGATCCCCTCTTGATGAACCAAACTCAATGAATTCCATAATGATATATGACCCTCCTGTCGGCAGTGCACCGACCTTCAGGTACCAAAGAAGCATTCATTTAAAATAGCATTCGATCATTCAAAAGGGGAGAGTCATTTCAAAAAGAACAAGGAGATACAAGTTTGTGTCTTGTGAACTTGGAAAGACCTATGTATTTGCAACCCTTTCCAACTATCACAAAATACTTCATACAATTCCATTCTAAGACTTTTTATTTATTTATTCTTTTGTTTGTATAAATCTGCTTCTGTTTATCAGCAATCCAGTTGTAGGAATCTCACCTTGAAAGGTTGAGGAACACGAATTGATTTTGTATCATACATTGCACTTAAGCCCAAAGCCTCCCCTTCAAACATCTCTGGTCCAATACTCCTAAAACAAAGTGTGTAGAACTCTTTGTGTCAATGAAGGAATATGACAAAAACAAATTCCCTTAGAGAAAATACAACTATCAACAAAAAGGTACTCATGATCTTGACATGGCTGGATTAAAGAAGAAACCTGTTTGTCTTAACGAAGAACGAGCCAGCATCAGTAATGTATTTGCTGGCAAGATTTATGCAACCACCACCAACAGGACTGATCCCCGTTATCTGAGTTGCTTTTCCTTCTGTTAGAATCCATTCTCGCACTGGATCCGTACTAACTGTCGCCACTGCCAAAAGGAAAACGTTTTACATAAATCATGATGGGTTCACTTTTTTACAAGATCATGAGGTTTTGACAATTAAGAGTGGATTAATAAATTGATCTAATATTTATCTAATAATGTCACATTTTTACAAGATCATAATGTCACTTTTTCCAATGAGAAAACAGGTCGGGACACATGAAAACTATGGAGGGATGTTCTTCCAGAGCTTTTATCTTTATCTAATATGCAGGACTGAAATGTAGGCACTAGGCAGTACTTTTAAGCTCACAAAAAATTCAATAAAATGATCAACAGATAGCAATAAGAAACATACATCCAAGTATCACAAATTAATATCATACTGCATAGCATAACAATAATTTTAAACAGAATCGAATGAATCTACAGGAATTTATCAAGGGTGTAATGCTAATCACCTTAAAAACTCAAAGAGTATCTAACTAATAGTCATTTGGTAAAGAGATACTAATGGATAACCAACCCATTATCAACCCCACCAACCCGTCCCACGACCAATATCAAAGAGGTAAATCACATATAACACTATGGTTAAAAGGACATGGGTCGGAATTTGAACCCCTTGCCTCTGCGAAGAAAAATACCATAGGTGGGATTAATTTCAAAAAGCTCAAAACCTGAAACTTTTTAGCTACTATAGACTAAATCGTATAAAAAAAAACCATAATTTTGATTAAAGATTTCATCTTTTTCACTAAATTGATTCAAAAACACATGAAACTGGAAGTGGGTTTGGTCTAAAAAGCTAAAAGATTGAAACTTTATGCAACTACAAAATAAAACCCTGAAAAAGAAAAGCAGAATCTTGATATATACAGATACATACTAGCCATGGGCTTATGCAGACGGAAAGAAATTTGGTGTGAAGAATGGTGGAAGTGGCAAGAAGTAGAGAAAGAGATGACACCTAATTGTGCCACCATTCTTTATTTCTTGAACACACACTTTCACACTCACTGTGAGGTTTTTTTTTAATCCCTGTTCATCATGAGCAACAATTGGTGGTGGTTTTGGTTTGGTCTATCACTTTATCTTTTGATATAAACCCTCCTCTTCAATCGTACAAAACATATATGTCATCAAAATTTTATTGTTTTCTTCACAAAAATAAAAATAAAAATAAAAATAATAAATCATACAAAATGGTCAGTTTTATATTTGTATGATTTATTTACTTATATTTTTCTTGTTAAATACAATCAAATATATTATTTGCTTAAAAGGAATACATGAGTTGTTTGTTGTTTATTTTAAAAACGTTTTATTTGCACATAAAAATAAATAGGTATTATTGTTTATTCTCTTTAAAGTGAGTACTTGTGAAATATTGCGGGTAGGTATTACTTGTGTAATGTTGCGGATGAATTACTTTTTGACAATATTGTTTATCAAACTTCATAATGGTTTTTAAAGTTTATAACAATATTCGATGTTCTAGGCTTTAGTGGCTAATGTTGGTTTGTAAATATAACCAAATAAAAAAAAATATATTGTTGAAACCTAAAAACGCTAAATATAATGAAATGTTTACCTTCATCAATTTTCAAATTTTGTAGATTTAATACATCAGTAACTACGATTTATAATTAAAAGTTTGTAATGGTGTAAATGTAAACTCAACTTCTTTATTTCTTTATTTATTATGTCTCCTTAACTTTAAAACGGAAAACACTTTATAATACAATGGAGTTGGTACTTATTTACTTGGGGGAAAAAAATTAACAATATGCACTAAGTAAGCATTAAGCACTCCTAAAAACCTAGAAAAACCCTAGAATGAATTTCTAGTGAAATATTTACTTCAATTCTTTTCTGTTTTTAATTTTTTGATGGACTTTTAATGATTTACTTGAAATAAATATAAAAGATAACCTTTTGAAGCCAAAATCACAGCTCCAAGCAATATAAACTAGTAGAAAACCGTTAATGACTTTGAATTTTCATAAATACTGATTACAGGCTTCCACTAACATGTATTATGTGTGTTAAATTCGACAAATAGAAAGAAAGCAAATATAGAAGAACAAAAGGCAATCACATACATTTATACAACAATCTTAAATCTTGTACAACCTCCAAGCATTCAAGAATGGTAGACAAACCTAAATCTTTCGGCTTTTTCATTACCTGTCATCTTTCTGCTTCTGTTCCTGCTTCTACATTTCCCGCAGCTGAAGCTGCTCGATTTTCACTTTGACTTTGACTACTTCCTTGACCAGTGTGTGGTAGGAGCCACTGACGAGACAGCTCCATCGAAATCTCCCTTGAAATCTCGGGGCTGCTTGTGGCAATAACAGAGAGACGACACACAGGACAAGTCGATTGCTTTCTTAGCCACAAATCTATGCAAGAAAGATGAAAGCTATGCCCACATTTCGGCATGATTCTTAGTACTTCTTTCTCTTGGTACTCGCCTAAGCATATCGTGCACCTGTGATTTTTCAGCAGAAGTCAAGTAAGAATTCTAACCATGGCATACACTACACGACTGAACATAAATTTCCCGAATACTAATAGAGGAGTTGTAGGGTACGGACTAAAGATGCAAGTCCGCCCCTGGGAGGGTGTATGTGTGTGTGGAGGGTGGGGCGGGGAATAAACTTACTGAGCATCCTCCATGGAAGCGAAGGCTTCGCGGTCGAACTTCATTGTGGGAATGGCTGCAACCATGGCTGGTTCAAGACCTACGACCCGATGCTCTTGCTGTAATTGTGTTTTAAAACAGTTATAATGTAATCATCAGTGAAATGCGGAGATAGTGTCATAAATTCCATCAAAAACCAAATATATATCTATGGAACCTGTGTCGAATTTATAATATGGTTACGCTATTGCAACAACAACTATGTAACATTAAACTTGAATCAAGCAGCATTTGTTGTGTACAAATGAAATGAACTGCCAAACATAAATATTCTTACAAATCCTTCCATTGGATGAAAATTACAAAAGATTTCATTTTTGGGTTGCCTTATAAAGATAAAAACTACAGAACATTTCATTTCCTGATATTTGTACATTACATATTTGCCTATACTATATACTTTTATCCATACTATTTGGATATTATATCATCTTCTTGAATGGTATGTTATTAGACGATTGTTAAATACTGAGCCAACTATGTGGAACTACTCCTAACACAAAAGAAGTATATGCACAAAACCAGCTATTGACTTCACATAAACGTTGAACATGTTCTGAATTCTATAAAGGAAAAAAAACCCAAAGTAAATATCTTGCATCGAACCTCATAAGCTTAAAATACAATTATAAGGTATTCTTAAGTCTGTATAACTAGATCAGACCGCAAAAATGGTAATTGTATAGATTCTAATCGTATTATCCTTCTTCAGTGTGTGCTCTATCTTGTTTATCATACGTCAAATTTCAATGATCATTTCAAAACCACAAATAAACTATTTTAAAAGCAATTAGTTCACCACTTTTGAGATAAAAAATCTGGAATTTTTTTGTTTGGAATTAGTTCAAGCAAATATCTTATATGCAACAAATATGCAAAGAATATTAGCAATCATGTATTGACATTTTACATACACATTAAAAAATGTAAAGCATAAAGTTTTACAGGATTGAAAACATACCCTCTCAAGGTCAACCCTTGAGTCAATCTCGAACAATTGGCGTGATTCATAACGACGAAACCGCCCGCAGACCAGTCTAGCACAGACAAATACAATGAAAGTGGCACTCATTGCAAAGCCTATAACTGTTGTAACCAAATTCGTACTTTTGCTAAACATCTAATGTCTTTAATCACTTTTCCTACAAAAACTATATAAAAATTGACTAGAAAAATTTAAGACCCAGATTATCTATGAGCACAAAGAACTAACCAAATCCTGATTACAAGCTAAACTTCAAGAATAAGATCTCAGGTTAACAATGAGTATAAAGCTCTAAACAACCATAGTTTTTTCAATCAACTTCCATTAAAAGATGATAAAAACTAAACTTAGAACCCTAATTACAGAGTATGACCATTATGAAAACAAATCAAGATTAAGATCCAAGATTAACAATTAGCACAATCTCTAATCAAGATTATGGAAATTGGAAAACAAAAGCCTATTGCAAAAACAGAAGAAACAACATTATGAACATGTTTAATATACAAAAATAGATATAAAATCAAGAATATAACATTATGAGTGTGTTATACAAGATTTCAAGAAACACACCAAGAAAGGGACGTTATGAAAAGTTCAACAAAAGGTAACAAAAAGATTGAGAATTGACCAAACCCCAGATCAAGATTCACTCCAAAATGATGAGATTTACAGAAAAAAATATTGCCCAATAATTGGAATCCACTTCTCTTTGGGTGGACTCAAAGTTAAAGAGTGTGAGGGCCATTGATGGATAGATAGATGGATGACAATAAGAAGAAATGAAATTTTAGACCATTTTCTTCTTGGCTTGCTCCTTGGACTTTGTATCTAATGTGGGTCCACTTCAATAGCAATGGGATAGGACCCACTTTTTGTAAAGTGTTGCCTGGATTTCTAATCTACAAGCTTACAATTATTGGGTAAAACAATACCAAATACCAATACCAAATATAGTATATGTGGAAAACAAAAACTGAAATATTATTCGCGTTTTGTTGCGGTTTGTAATGTAATGTTTAATTTTTATTAAGTCTTGAATACATTTATCAAAATAAATAACCTAACAATAAATATTAGTTACTATTGTATCCGAACATGTAATAACATCTTTTCAAACTTCAATTCTTGACAAAGTATAAATTTGTGTATAATTAAATAATCTAATCATAAAAATCGACGTATAAATATCTCATATTATTTAGCATAAATCATAACATAAAAACCACGGTAAAATAACAACGTATAAAAGTATCTGTTATTATTTAACATGTGTTATTAAAATAACCATAAAGATGACGTTAATTATAGAAACGCTACGGTCGAAACGTCAAACGAATCATAACATAGCAATCACAGTAAAATAACAACGTATAAAAGTATCTGTTATAATCTAACACATAGTATTAATATAACCGTAAAGAGACGTTAATTACAGAAGGGTGATAATCCGTACACCATCATATTTAAGCAGTGCACCATCAAATATGTTTTAAGGTGTTGTAATGTACTAGAATGTGAAGCATGTTTGGTGGTGTACGGCTAAAATCTGGTGGTGTACGGATCACCACCCGCCACTCGCAAATAGTGTCAAACGAATAATAAGATAGCAACCACGGTAAAATAACGACGTATAAAAGTATCCGTTATTATTTAATACGTAATGTTAAAATAACCTTAAAGATAACGATAATTACAAAAAGGCAATTGTAAATAGTGTCAAATAACAATATTCTTATACGAAACGACGATCGTCTTTTGCATGAGTGGACCACGATTTCCACAATTGATAAGTATATAAAACTACCTTTGTTCCAATTTAAATGTTCTAATTTGACATTTTGAGTCTTTTCTGTTTAACTTTGACCGTCAATATTTTGGAACTTAGTAACTATTGATGTAATATGACTTTTAATAATAATATTTTATAAGTTTAAGATAATTATAAATAAGGAATTTTTATTTATTTTAATTTTACTATAATATAGATTACACTTGTCATTCAAAAAAAAACACCACATGTCTATAAAAGAAGGTCTTAATCCTGTTTTAGTTTATTGGTAAATTATTTTCAAAAAAGAAAGTGATGATATATCAGCAAAGTATAGTTGATTACTTATTTTCAAAATAGGTTAAATTCACAATATACTTGATTTTACAAAGGCACTTTATAAATCCTGATTCTCTAACTTTATGTTGATCCTCCAAGGTTGTCCCCCAAAATGTTGAAACCCCCTTGAGTTTCTAATTCATCCAAGTTGAGTCCTTGAAGTTCGATTGTTTTCTTGAATCCCTCAATAATATCATCTCTTTCACTCTATGTCATAAGATTTGTTAGTGTATATGTTTCAAATGCATTTGCATAGATAATAAATACTAGTTTACAGTTCTGAAAAGGTTGAACATTTCATATACACATTCTTCGAGCATATGAAGAAAGCTACTTTTATAAACGAGAATATGCAAATCTTATATCATGAAATGGAGGTCCAGTCGAATGTGACACATATCGGAGCGTAATTAATTCCACCTTGTCAAAAGCCCGGAGTATTGGTCGTGTGCCAATAATATGTCATATAAGCTCTCTGTTATAAATTCTAGTACTAAATTTATCGACAAGAAATTACAAATAGTTGTATAGTTGTACATACGCAAATAACCAATGTGAAAATATTTTTAGTTAGCTTACTTGCAAGATTTCATAAATTAACTAATCTCACCTACAACCAATTGATAGTCTTGTACTCATGTAGACCGATTATATTAAATTGAAATTTGTAACATATCATCCTTATCTTATAACTTTGTCATTTGGGATTCCATACAAATAGGACCACCAAATAGACCAAAACCTACTTTATTTTGGAGGAATCGTCTTTATTGGAACTAATTAGACAGTGACAAAATTGCAAGTGCATATACACACGTATGCATAATAGGTAGTAATTACTTTCAAATATATCAAAGTACGAATGTAATTTATTATTTTTTTTAATTTTTTTGAATTTTGTAGCTCACAAACTATTAGAAATAGAGTTCGATAATCACATTATGTCGCGACAAGTGGGACTATAATCACTCCAAATATATAATCTTTTAAAAAATGTATATCCCTAATTCATCAACAAGTCGAATAAGAACAATTGTAAAAAGACAAAACTCGCTCATCGCACAGGACGATTAAGTAGTCTTTTAACATTAACAATACAATATGTTTATTAATGATCAAATATACAAAAGTATCTTCTTGATAAGATAAAGTTAAATGAGAAAATGTGAAACAAAACCATAATTATGCAAGTAATCGTCAGTGTCGGCCCAAGTTTTTTGGTGGCCTTAAGCGAGATCAATTTTAGGGGCCTAGTTTATTAGCATACAAAGTAAAGTAAACAAAGAAAGAAAAAAAAAAGGGGGGGGGGCGGATTTTTTAAAAGGAATGACGGAACTCTTATTTGGTAAAATATACAAAACATTAAGCCCAAATATACAAAACATTATGTAAAATATGGAGACCCTAGACTTTTGGGGGCCCAAAACGGATGCTTAATTTTACAATATTTTGGGCCGGCCCTGGTAATCGTTTATAATCTATAGACCTAAGTGTTATAGTAATTTAGAATAAAAACCAACCAAAGAGTAGAATATAATTAACATAATCTCCTTTGCTTTGGTTACATTCCAAGGTTTGCATAAGATTAACCCTTTCTTAATCTTAGAATATCTTATCTACTTTGTCTTATCGAGTGATCATGAGACCTATGGTTGTAGGGAACTCCGGGTATAACTCCTTCAGTTTAAGATGATCACGACGTATATTTAACATGTGATTAACTTATTTAATTTTATTACTTTTTTATTAGCATAGATTAACAAATATATATATATATAAACATTAAAGATATATGACATACCATCAATATTTTTTTATATTTGAAAGGACGCATAACTTCCACAACTTATAAGAGGACTCCTAATGCCAATACAGGTGGCTCGTAATGGGCTTGTATTGCTTTAAATACAGATGAATATGATTAGGCGTGTTCCGTATTGGGTTAGTATTGGACGTGTATTGGAGCTTTCGTGGTGGTGAATATGGGTGTGTGTGTGTGTTTTTCTTCCTTTGAACTAGTATTGACATTAGAGATATTGAGAGTGATTTCTGTTGGGCTAGTATTGAAAGGAGATTTTGTTGATGTGAAGGAGTCTGAGACTAGTATTGGCTTATATTGAAAAGGGAGATGATACTAGTATCACATAATTTAACAAATCTATCACACATATGCATTATTCATTTGTACAATCTATTGTATTATTTGTACAGCATAATAAATTTATCAAAAACAGTGGTACGAATATCAATCTCGAAAAGGACATTCGGAGTGCTATAAGATTGTCATTGTATTGATTGAACCGCTAATTAGATCAAGCCTCCATTGAATGGTCCAAGTTTGACTCTTTTTTTTTTTTCTTTCTCACCAGAGCTCCTGAATTGATCCCGTTGAAAGTTGAAACATTACCTTATATCTATTTTCAAAATATACGATTGTATATAAATGAAACTTTTTTTATATGGTATATATATATATGCTAAACCTTTTACCCACGCGGTGTTTAATAAAATCGATATTAATAATAAAAAATGTTATTTGATTAATAAAAGATCTTGATAATAACTTTTGGCAATTATAGATGTTTGTAGTTTAAGCATATATATATATATAATATGTGTGTATATATATATATATATATATATCCATATTTATCGACAATAGAAATCTCTATATATATGAAAATAGATAAATCCAAAATATAATTATTATTATTTAACTAATTATAAATCGTGTGTGATAGTTAAGTCATATTTTTGATAATATTTGTCCGTATGTAAATGGGTAATGTATGATGAAAATAACTTAAACACTTTATGTAAATTTGACATTTTCAATTTATATATTAAGTAAGCTTGATCACAACTTAATTAGTGTATTAAAAAAAAAGTATTTTCTATTTTAGTTTTGCAATTAAAGTTTGTATAATTAAAGAGATTTTATAAATTCCAAAAGAAATATTTTAATATACGCTATATAATTTGAGAGAATTTAACTAAATAAGAAGAAACAAAATCTCTTCTAAACTATTTTTTATTGATAATTAAAATAAAATTAAAAATTAAAAAATCTATATTTTAAGAAAATCAAATCTAGAATTAAATAAATATATTTTAATATCTTTTTAAATATTTTTTATTTAATAAAAAGACAAATAAATATGGCTAGTTCGGGAATAAAGTAAGGTTCGGAGAGGTTTGAAATAGGCTAGAAATTACTTTAAACAGGTTCTGTAACTATTGATTTAGTTGATATATATAGATATATCATTTTCCTTTGGGTAGTGAATATATTATTTATAAAAAATTTATGATATCAATTGTTGATATAACATAATAATACTATATACTCGATATAAGTGGTATGTATATAAAGAGTACTAGAGGTTGTACACATATTTTAACTTGACAAATATAAATTTATGAGTTATATTTTATAAAATCCATTGTTTTGTGCAATGGCATTTTAATTTACTACTACTAATAATCATTTATTTTCTTACATGTCAAGTGTTTAATATAAATCCAATGTAATAAAGTTTTGAGAAAAACATGAATCATCAATGTCTTATTTTCAAAAGCAATCATGGAATTTTGATATCTTGTGTGCGTCTTCGATCTTTTGATCTGAATTTTGGCAATTTTCTGTCTTTTGTGATTTTTAAAAAAAATTTATTTATTGATTTTCAGTTTTCTATAATATCTCTTTTATAAATAAAACAAACTTGTTTCTAGAAAGTTTTTAAAAAAAAAATCCAGTGTGGCAATCCTAAATCCATTTTAACCAATGCTTCTAGAAAAATATGATGTCATATCTATTTTCCTTTTCTTCTAAATAATTTTTTGTTTTTTATTTATTTTTGTTTTTGTTTTGTTTTAATATTTTTATTCTTTTCCATCTTATAAAATTAACATATCTTCTTCCTTTTCAATCATATTCGCATTTCTTAAAATTTTAAGAAATTTTAAGGCTAATCATCTTTTTATAACATCCAAATGTTGTCAATATATATCTGTTTATGGTAATACTTTTACTTTTATTGTGATCCATAAACAATAACTAAAACATCAGTTTTTTTTTTTATAGCATAAATCATTTTGGTACAATTATTTGCAAACAAATTTATACATTCTTTATATCAAATTATAATGTATTAACAACATAAATAACATAATCATATATTTTTGTACACAAAATTTTTATTAAAAACCCGGGTTGAACTCGGGTTGATTAGCTAGTAAAAATGAAAAAAACAAAATTTTTTTTGAAGGGTAATTGGAAAAAACAATAATGAACCAAATTTCAACCTTTTCAATTTTTCATTTAAAATCGAATGTTCAAAATTCAAAATTCAAATTTCAAAAAATCAACCAAACTCTTGAAAAATCACAAAACTAAAAGGGTCCAATATGTAACTTACCACAACCTCTGGATCCATGTTCTCCATCTACTTACTATAAATAATCACTTATAATCCCTGAAACCGTCACATGACCCATTTGAAATCCATTTGAGAGGCGTCTTAATAAACGCCCCTTCAATCTCTCTCTTTCTCTCAAACCCTAGATCTCCGATCTCATATTTCTTCTTAAAAAATTAAAATCAAAATCAAGCGAAAATGAGAGAATGCATTTCTGTTCACATCGGTCAGGCCGGGATTCAAGTCGGTAATGCCTGTTGGGAACTCTACTGCCTAGAGCACGGCATTTCGGTATATCATTTCGTCTTCATTTTCAGATCTATTGTTATATATACATATATATGTTTCTGTATCTATCTGATCTATCGTTTATAAGCTGTTGTTGTGATTTGTGTTCATATTCTATCGGATTTGATGCATCATTAGGTTTTGCTATCGTTTTGAATCTGATCATATATATATATATATACGTGTATGTCTATGTATGTATATGTATAAGATATTTGATATACGGCTTGTATCGTTGTTATTTGATTGATTTATGAGTATATTCCTTCAGATTTGATGCGTATATTCTTTATTAATGTATGTCTATACACTCGCATGCATAATATGCCTGCAGATTTGAATGTAGATATACCTGATCTGTGAGATGCTTTCAGATCTGTGTATTTTTAAGCATTTTTGTAGTGAATGACTGTTTAAATTGTTATATAATGTTACAAAGTGATGTTATATGCATTAAGATTTTCAGATCTCATGTATATTCTAAAGCTAGATCTATCATTCACGATGCTAATTTCTACCGTTTTTATATTTTAAGTTAAATGTATATTTTGGATTCTGCAATTATTTTGTATGTGTGTTGATGATACATAATTATATTGTGATGATGATGAGTTAGTTTTATGTAGATCATAATACATGCTTTTTGGATCTATAGAATGATAGGATGAGTTAGTTTTATGTAGATCATAATACATGATTTTTGGATCTATAGAATGATAGGATGAGTTAGTTATGCTGTTATGTAGGTTTGTCAGATTTTCATGTTTTTTTATTTAATTAAAAAAAATAATGTTTCAATATATATTTTGTATAGTTGTGCCATTTTTTTATGACCTTCATTTGATTGTGATTCTGAGGTAATGTAATTGTATTGTTTGCATTTTGATGATATTGGCCATATATGTTGGTGATTGGGCTACTTTTATAGTTTTATGTTGTTTATGATATAGTGTTTTAGATTTGTTTGATCTAATTGTTGAGCGTATTTGTGTTTTGACAGCCTGATGGCCAGATGCCTAGTGACAAAACTGTTGGAGGAGGTGATGATGCCTTCAACACTTTCTTCAGTGAAACTGGAGCCGGAAAGCATGTTCCCCGTGCTATTTTTGTAGATCTTGAGCCCACTGTCATTGATGAGGTGAGGACTGGAACATACCGCCAGCTTTTTCACCCTGAGCAACTCATCAGCGGGAAGGAGGATGCTGCTAACAACTTTGCTCGTGGACACTATACCAGTACATGCTCTGCCTTATTTACTGGTGTCTTTTTTTCAACAATTGATAAGTTTCTGATTAAGTTTCTATTGTTGCAGTTGGAAAGGAGATTGTCGACTTATGCCTGGACCGCATCCGAAAGCTTGCTGACAACTGCACTGGTCTTCAGGGTTTCCTGGTGTTCAATGCTGTGGGTGGAGGAACTGGTTCCGGTCTTGGATCTCTTCTGTTGGAGCGTTTGTCAGTTGACTATGGAAAGAAGTCCAAGCTGGGTTTCACTGTGTATCCTTCACCCCAGGTGTCAACCTCTGTTGTGGAGCCATACAACAGTGTTCTTTCAACTCACTCTCTGTTGGAGCATACTGATGTTTCTGTGCTTCTCGACAACGAGGCTATCTATGATATCTGCAGGAAGTCTCTTGATATTGAGCGTCCCACCTACACCAATCTTAACCGTTTGGTTTCTCAGGTATGAAATTTACAGTCTGTCATTTAAATTCACTAAGAATTATGGGTGGTACTAACGTATTATTTACAGGTGATTTCTTCATTGACCACCTCTTTGAGGTTTGATGGTGCTTTGAATGTGGATGTTACTGAGTTCCAAACCAATCTTGTACCGTACCCGAGGATCCACTTCATGCTTTCATCGTATGCTCCTGTTATCTCAGCTGAGAAGGCATATCATGAGCAGCTGTCGGTTGCTGAGATCACCAACACTGCTTTTGAGCCATCGTCTATGATGGCTAAGTGTGATCCCCGTCATGGTAAGTACATGGCGTGCTGTCTGATGTACAGGGGAGATGTTGCCCCCAAGGATGTGAATGCAGCTGTTGGTACCATCAAGACCAAGCGTACCATTCAGTTTGTGGACTGGTGCCCTACTGGCTTCAAATGCGGTATTAACTACCAGTCACCAACTGTTGTACCTGGTGGGGATCTTGCTAAGGTGCAGAGGGCAGTGTGCATGATTTCCAACTCTACAAGTGTTGCTGAGGTGTTCTCTCGCATTGACCACAAGTTTGATCTTATGTATGCTAAGAGAGCTTTTGTCCACTGGTATGTGGGCGAAGGTATGGAGGAAGGTGAGTTCTCCGAGGCTCGTGAGGATTTGGCTGCGTTGGAGAAGGATTATGAAGAAGTTGGTCTTGAGTCGGGTGAGGGTGAAGATGATGATGAAGAGGAGTACTGAGTGGATTATTTCTGTTCGACCTGCTAGCTCTCTTGATCCTTTGTTCTGATGTTACTCTGTTGGTTTTTTAGTACTTGTTATGTCTCATGACTTCTGTTATGTTCTTGTTGTAGTCTCAGACATATGGATTTAGTTGCTTCTTTTGAATTCTTGTTTATCTGTTGGTAATCCACCTACCCGTTTTCAATACGAGATTATCTACTTTAAGCATTAATGTTTCAGAGTTCATTGTGCTATCGTTATGCTCCTAGCATATAAAAATTTGTGGTGTTAAATATTTGCCTGGCTAAGGTGAATTCAGATATGTTTTATGTTAGATAAATTTTTGGTTGCTGGAGCAGAAATAAAGTCTTTAGGCAATGGATGAACAAAATTTGGTTTGATACCAGTCGTGCAGAATTCGCATCATCAAAATTGATATTGTAGGCTTGGAAAACTTTAAAAAAGACTGCAGCATTTGGACATTAAGCTTATGTTTAAATTTCATTCGTCGTCATACTTTTAATGGACAATGTTAAAAGGTTTCTTGTTAGGGGATGACAAATGGACCCAACATTTTTGTCAAATGTACCCATGAGTCAAAAAGTATATATCTATACTACCTTATAAAGATTATCTCACCTCCTGTTGAAAATTACACAATGCGAAATGACCATTCTACCCTTAATAATTAATTAATCTTCATTCTTTTATTCAATAATTTAAACATCTCCACTTAAAATACCTATAACACCCTTAATGAAATATTTTATAACATATATCCCTCAACTCTTAAAATAACTACACTACCCCCTTTTACATCAATTACCTTTACAATAATAACTACACCGCTACCACCACCAACGCCGTCACCACTCGTCGCGCCACCACCACTACCAACCACTGCCGCCGCATTACGCAGGTACCATGCTAGTATATATATATATATATAAGTAAGATGAAAAAAAAATATAAAAAAAGTACCTAAACTAGCCGTTTCAATGGCATGATTTTCCGAAAATCAAAAAAATTGGGGCTTCTGATTCACGCCGGGTATCCCTTTTTTTTTGCCCCAAAACGCCCTACGGGCTACTGTAGATGGGCGGATGTGCACGGCGGGGGCGGTTGGGAGAGGCTTAACACCTTATTCCGGCAAGTCTAAGAATGTGAATAAAGAATCAAACCTAAGATAGATTTAAGTAGCAAAAATGGACCATTTATTTATAAATTATATATATATATATATTCGTATTTTAACTTTTAACCTACCTACCATTAATTGACACCGTGTGGTTATCTGTTTCTTTTACCATGTCAAATTCCTAATTGAACCGACCATCTAATCTATTTTTGTCTTTATATTGTATTATTTTATTTTATTTATTTATTTACAAACATACAAAATATATTGTAATATGAAAGTTAATTATATTTGATCCCTAAAGTCATTTGTCTTGTTATTTTTTGGTTGTCAACATATTCTCACTTCAAATGAAAACGAGGATTAGAGTCCAAAGCCAAAATGCAAATGTCAAGTCTCTGGAATTTCATAATTAAAATTCTCCATTTTAAATCGTACTATAATTATGATTTGTAAATCATGTAACATAAATTGTACATTAAATTCGATCTTTTTATCTTTCCGAATACTATTGTAAGCAACTTGTTTATGAACATTTTCTTTGATAATGACCATATTTATAGTTTTTGGTTTTCGATATATGAAATACGTACTCTTAATTTTGATTTATCAATACATACATACATATATGATATATAGCTATCCTTGAAAATGAAATCCACTCACCAACCTAGCTTCTTAATTAGCATATCTCTTTTTCTTTTTATTAGATGTGTAATATATAACGTTAACTAAAACTATAAGAACATTAGCGACAAATCATATAAAACAAAAATAATTTGGACCATTTCAATTATTTACCAAATATTGAAAGTTCGATTAGAAATTTAATTTGTTCTTAGCATTCTAAACTACGTATTTACCAGTTATCCAGCTTAGAAACATCTCAAAGGGGGATAGCATACAAAGTCAAAATATTTCGTCAATACATACTACACGTTTGGTTTCCAGAATGTATGAGAATTTGGTGGAATGAAATTTTGAATTTTCTTTCTTGTCATGTTAGTTTAACATGAGGAATTTTAAATTCTATTCCACCAAATTCTCATAAATTCTGGGAACCAAACGGCCCCTTAATGTTTGTAACTATGCCGTCGACTAGACTAGTATTTTGATATCTATTTCTAGTATCAAATCAACATATATGAACTGGCCAGTATACGAAACTTAATTCATCTCAAAGTACTACTGCAAAAATTGTCAATGAGGTACCATTTTACACACATGTATATAGGCGAAGAACATTCTACTCATAGTGTACTTGATCAAAAAGCTTTCAATTATTCATCACATCGTTTTTAAATTATTAAAAGAACATACATAGTTAGAAAACATGATTGTTGATTTTGTCCACGACATGAAAACAACCTAATGGAAGAGAATATATATTATATAAATATATAATTGTTAATTCAAAATCGATATAGATATAGAAAGATAATAACAAATATATATCACTATCGTGAACAGATTTCATGTGTCCGGCAAATTTTTTGTCATCAATTTGCGTGTTCCATCTCATAAAAACATTACATGGTGTTCAAATGTCCAATAAGAATGGTATACTTTCAATTTGCTTGTTTTGCTTCACGTTAGGACTGTCTTTAACAAAACTCATATTATTAAAAATGTCACGGAAAATCATTGATATATACTAGGTGGAAAGCCCGTGCGATGCACGGCAAGGATAATACGACATTTTTTTTCATGATGAAGTGTCGTGGATGTAGATTTTTGCATGGTTACAAAAGGAAGAGTAGGCAGTCAAGCATGTGTAC
>JAOXNX010000019.1:25644702-25663763 GCA_028566075.1 Solidago caesia
ATTTTGTATCGTATACAACTATACACTCTAGAATCTTATTAACGAAAGGCTAAAATAGGCAAAACGTATTAGCAAAGCATAACGATTAATAATGACCACATTTTGACTCTTACCAAAAACGACACGAAACGGCGTCGTATCATACCACCGCCATACTTTTTGTATGGGTATAAAAAAAAAGCCCATAAATCCATAAACCCTTTCTCTCCAAGTAAACTACACAACACACACAATATATATTTACAAACAAACTTCCTATTTTCTCGCAGATTTCCATTTTAATTCCTTCAACTAATAATATAATCAAGTTACAAAGATGATGACACGTGGATCAGTAACTGCCGTCCGATCTGTCGTAACTTCACGCTTATTTTCCGGAAACGGAGTTGAGCCGGCGGTGGTGACGTGGTGGATGAGGAGTGGTGGTGGTCGGAATGCGAGTACGATGGCGTTAGGTGAGAAAGAACAGCAGGATGTACGGAAGGAAGAGATGGTGAGTGACGGCGGTGCGGCCACGGCGGCTGGTGGCGGTGGTGAGAAGAAGGAGAAAGAGGTGATGAGTTACTGGGGAGTTCCGCCGTCCAGGATAACTAAAGAGGATGGTTCTGAATGGAAGTGGAATTGCTTTAGGGTTTGTATTCTTTATCTTCTTCAATTCTACTGTATCTTTATATGTATATATATATGCATGTATATATATGTATTATTAAAATTAAATGACTGGATGTTTATATAGATGTAGCATTATGTAAATAATTATGTGTATCGGATTTTTAATTTATTAATTGCTACTGTAACATGTTATAACTTGTAAACTGATCGTCGTGAATCCGGTTTTAGTTTATATGACGACCGATATAATGGTTACATAATGAAAACTGTAACTATATACGACGCCGTTTCGTGTCGTTTTTGGTATATGGAGGGAGACTGGGAGAGTCAAAAGTATTTATTAACAATATTAGATGATTAAGAAAAAATACAACTAAGATTATAAAAGTGGTTGAAATTGGTTAAAATGAAAGTATGTTACATGTTATTAAAGTTGTGGAATTATGTTGCAATTTCAATTATGTAACTACATTCTGATTTGCATCAATTTGGCAGCCATGGGAGACGTATCAAGCAGATCTGTCGATTGATTTGAAGAAGCATCATGTTCCGAATACATTTTTGGACAAATTTGCATACTATACTGTCAAGTCTCTCCGACTTCCTACTGATATATTCTTTCAGGTGACCAGATTTGAGCCAAGTTTATTAAAAAATTAAATGTTCTGAAGTTTGTGTGTGAAATGTAAATTGTGCTGAAACCTGATTTGATATGACAGAGGCGATATGGGTGTCGGGCAATGATGCTTGAAACTGTGGCTGCTGTGCCTGGAATGGTGGGAGGAATGCTTCTGCACTGTAAATCTCTTAGGCGATTTGAGCACAGTGGTGGTTGGATCAAGGCTCTGTTGGAAGAAGCTGAGAATGAGAGAATGCATTTGATGACTTTCATGGAGGTTGCTAAGCCAAAATGGTATGAGCGTTTTCTTGTTTTTGCGGTTCAAGGTGTTTTCTTCAACGCCTACTTCCTTGCATACCTTGCTTCACCTAAACTAGCTCACCGGATCACTGGGTACCTTGAGGAGGAAGCTATTCACTCGTACACTGAGTTCTTGAAGGAGCTTGACAAAGGTAACATTGAAAATGTCAAGGCTCCTGCCATTGCTATCGACTATTGGCGCCTCCCTGCTGATGCGACACTTCGTGATGTTGTTATGGTTGTGAGAGCAGATGAGGCTCATCATCGTGATGTTAATCACTTTGCATCGGTAAATACTGCATTTTTTTTATGTTAATTTGCCTTCACGGTAGATATATCTTCTATGAAATTAATTGGTGACATTTGGGATTTGAATATATTGCAGGACATAAAGCACCAAGGACTTGAACTTAAAGACAATCCAGCTCCAATTGGATATCACTGAAGGAAGTCCCATACTCTCATGCGTAGTAACTGAAACTGAATGGATCGTTTACCCGGATCAATAATAATAATATTGGTTTTATACTTGGGTAAAAGTGATTTTTATTTTTTTTTGTGTGTGCTTACTTTGTATAGATTTTATGGTGGTTTTGTGTTAGTTCACTGGTTTGAATGCTATACATGAAAACCTTTAGGCTACAACTATTGAGGAAATATGAAGCAATATCTCTATTATATTGGTGTTGATCGATGTGTTATTTCCGATTGGCAGGGTGTGTTACCTGCCTTTATTTCAATGAGATTCATCTTTCAAGACTGGTTTTGGTTTTGAAAGAGACCGGGATCACCAATGAAGGTGTGTATTAGTTGGTTTAGAAATGTTTGGATTATGGATTGTTATAACTTCTTCCGGATTAGGGTCCGAAAACAATCATTTAATTGCTTAGTGTCATCAAATTGGTAAACATATGAAGACGGGTGACACAAGATTTGGAAGGATAGATGTTTCATGTTTGATTTGAACAAATGATTTTGTAGCTCTTGCGGGGTTTAACTAAGATATCTAGCTAGTTCAACTAAGGTATCCTAAATGCCCGAAAGAAAACAGAGATGCACCTATAGATCGAAGAGGTGGTTGAAACAATTCAACTAGTTACTATTGATTTGGCTCGACACAAGGAAGTCAATGATGGGAATTATTTTAACGTTGAGTTGCTAGGTAAATTGTGAGGTTATTAGCTTTGGAGTCCAAGGGGGTTAACTTGACGAACTGTGTGGACATTTCAAGTAGAGGGGAGATTTGGGCGTCAAAATATAGGAGGTCGTACGTAGAGCATGGAGGAGACAAAGAACTCCGGTAGAATGAATACTACGGCGGGATATATATGAATATGCTATTAGGGGATACCTGTGAATTGTTATCAAGAACATGTGAATTAATTGTATTTTCTGGAGCACTCCATTCAAAATGAATACCAACCCCATTAGTTGAGATATATGATGGTGGTTAATTAAGCTCAAAAAATAAAAAATGATGGTGGTTAATTTATATAGCTATATTTACATTCACAAGGACTCGCAGCTATCATGGACTAAGTTGAACATTTTGATTTAGAGTGAACTAGGTTACACGATATGTATTGATAAATTTTTTAACTATTAACTAATTAATTATTAATAAATAGCTGAAAATGGAAAACCGACATATATACTATTTTATATACTAAAAAAGATAATGATTTGATGAATTATCTTGGTGATAGTTACTTGAATTTACAAAAGATAAATGATTTGGTACAAATGATCGAAAAAAAGTATGATTTGAAAGCTAATGGGGTTGGTGATTTATTGGTAAGATCTTAGTACCTTGTATAGGACCAATCTATCAATAGATGGAGTAGTACCTCCATCATGTGATCACATGGGCCCACAGATGAAGGCTGCAGGTCACATGTTCGAAACTTGTCAAAGACAAGTGGAGAAACTTTATCTTGTGATCCATGTGTGAGGATGATGACTTACCGGACATGAGTTCTATTCAGTATGCGCCCTGGGTACCAAGACGGTACATGGGACCAGAGGATTCCTACCATTTATAATTTGTCACTAAAAAAAGGTATGACATGAAAAAAACATCAGATCACTATTATTTTGTAGAAATCTATTGAAATTTAAATTATTGTACCAATTTGAATACATAGTTATCTTGAAATGGTATAATACATCATGTCATTCGACATTTGGTTATAGTTATTCACCGAAGTTTTTAATATAAAAGTCTTAAACATAAAACTATGAGCTGAATAAGATATGATTAGAAATTTTGAACTGCAAGTATAATGTTGACAACTTCACTAATGTGCCTAAATTCCATCGATTTGCTAACACATTTTAAACACATATCTTTTTGTAAAATAAAAAAAAATCAAAAGATAACATAATACAAAATCAAAAATACAAAATCAGACTAACCCATAATAGATATAAAATTAAAAACTACTCTTTATTTAATGGGTAGTGATATATTTACCAATATTATGTAATGAATAGTTGTATAGTATACATAAAATATTGTACAATATTATGTAATAAGCAGTTGTACATTATATATAAATTATTAGTAGATTGATGTCCGCGTGATGCGGCGGTGAAAATATACAGCGTGCGAGGTGTCTTGACGACGTTCATTTGTGTAATAAAATGATATAATAGTACTCTCACAAAGTATAGAAAATAATGTTTTGATGAATTAAAAACTTTTTATTATTAGTTTTCATAATAATAAATTATAAATTATAAGTTATAATAAAAAAAATTGATAAGTAAATAAGGTAATTATATAAGAAGGAAAGTTTGACTAAACGAATAAGGAAAGTATAATTAATAAATTAATAGGGGTATTATAGGTATATCAAGTGGAGATGTTTAAAATAGTAAAGAATAGTGAAGGGTATTTTAATCTTATCAAGATCTGAATTGCTGAAAAGGAAGGGAGGGTAGATGTTTTATAAGGGAGTATAAATAGTGATATCCAAACAGACAGTATATGGACCTCGACTGGCGCTCCATACACCCCCAAAGGATTCCCGGGATTACCATAAAAAAAAAAAAAAATAAGGCTTGAACCCAAAACTTCACGCAACGAAAACAATAACATCTGAAAGCTGGTGCCAATACCTCTTTAGATATTTTTTTCAAAAACTGTGTTATCACAATTTTGTAGTCTCACGAGGGAGGGAAGTAAAAACTCTCCCGCAAAACCACACGTACATACTTCCATAGACCTACTTCCCAAAAATAGTAACATTCACGAGACCAACCTTGGCTCGTCTTCGTACCAAAAAACCAAACAAACATTATAACCAAACAAATCTATAAATCGTCATCATCTTCTTCTTCTTCTTCTTCTTCTTCTTCTTCCATCCCACCCCTCTCTCAGTCTCTCTAAAAAACACTCTCTCTTTCTAAACAAACAAAAACAAAAACAAAAAACACAACACATGTGACCTTAACGAACATCACCAACTCCAATCCACACAGACTATACACACACTTTAATCGTGTTGTGTTTTTTTTTTCTTTATAATAAAAATTTTCCATCTATGACGACGTCCAACAAATTAAAATCTTATTTAAAAACTTTAAATATAATGAAAAAAACAAACATATATTTCATGCTTCTTATAATAATCTTATGTTCATCTTCTTATCTAATTGGTAACTATAAACTCACCGGAATCAAACCAACCACCAACTTCCGTCATTGCGCCACCCAAACAAACACCACCGCCGTCATCACAACACAGACCCCACTTGATTTCACTCCACACCACCTTGCAGAAGATCTTCCCCACGCGCTTCCCGTCGCGCGTGTATCCCACTTCCCACCTTGTCAACCCCAGTTCAGCGAGTACACGCCTTGCGAAGACGTTGACCGCTCGTTGAAGTTTGAACGGGAAAGACTTGTGTATAGAGAACGACACTGTCCGGAGAAAGATGAGGTTTTAAAGTGTAGAATTCCGGCTCCGTACGGTTACCGGCAACCGTTCCGGTGGCCGGAGAGCCGTGATGCTGCGTGGTTTGCCAACGTGCCACATAAGCATTTGACTGTTGAGAAGGCTGGGCAAAATTGGGTGAGGTTTAAAGGTGACCGGTTTAGTTTCCCCGGTGGTGGTACTATGTTTCCGAACGGTGCCGGCGCGTATATTGATGATATCGGGAAGTTGATCAATCTCCGGGATGGGTCTATCCGGACCGCCATTGATACTGGCTGTGGGGTATGTAACAAACTTCCTTTTTTTATTAATTTTTTTATTTTTATATATTCATATTGTTTATGTTTATGTTTTTTTTATTTATATATATTCATATTGTTTTGAAAAATTTCTAAAGGTTCCTGACCTTTTAAGGGTTCCCAATATAACCTTTCCCACGTATTGTTTATTGTTTATATATGTTTGGTTGGTATAACTAAAATGGTAGGAATAAAATCAAGTTCTAAACTTAGTGACTAATATTTACGGAGAGAAAATCAATACTTATCTTTAATGTGATCTCGTGTCTTCAATCAAACCTCAATAGGTAATAATTAAGTAATTTGGGATGGTAAAAAGTCTAAAATACGGTAATAGAAATATCGGTCTCCATACAAGAATGGTCAGGATTTACAAACATTTTACAAACACATAAGGCATGTTATGTAGATTAATCAACAAAGAAAAAGAAAAAAAAGTAAGAAAAACCGAGTTGATTTGATTGGTGAAATATTTGTTTGTAAATTTTTTGTTTTTTTAAATCCTGACACGAAAAAAAAAAAAAGATTGAATTAATGTATATTTAATTCATTTTGCAATAGTTTAGAAAATAATATATTCATTGATTGCGTACTAATATGTGCTTGAAAGATACAAATTAAAAAAACTCATACATGAAAATATGAAATGCCAGCTGAACTTTCTTCTAATAACTTGAATAGAAATATTTGAATAAATCATTTTTTTCTAATAAATATCAAAAATATGTTACTTTCTAATAAACACAAAAACGTTCTTTGTCTTTCAAAATTTCAAAATAATGGTTTGTTATCTTTTGTTATTATTGGGGTGTAAAATTTGTTGTAGTATTAGTCTAGGTGTAAGTATAATAAACTTGTTATTTTTCTTTTCATTACTATCAGCGCAATAAATAACTTTATAACCACCGTCAGTCCACCACAACCATGTTGTGGGCTTGTGGTCAGGTCAAAAACGAGTCTTTCACTAACCATTACGAGTGGTCTTATTGAAATCCAAGTATAGTTACATTAGATTAGAAACTTGACGTATCGAAATAAAAAAAGTTGTGATTTAATAGACTCATTATTTGTGGACTGATGGTTATTAATTATGGTCATATATATATATATATATATATATATGATCATTGGATCATGATAAAATTGATTCACGAAGATTCATTGAACACAAGTATATATACCGATGCACGAAGAATTTCATGATGCACAACGATTTTTAGTTAAGAGAAAAGACTTGTTTTATTTATTTTACTTTAATACTTGTTTTATTGGAACCATAACCTATATATATATATATATATATATATATATAATAATATGTTTATATATTTATAGGTGACTGTTATGTTATGTGGTATAAATTTAAAACACATATAAATGCATAACATACACAAGTTATATTTAAAAAACATATACTTCAATGGTCCGTCAGTGATTTACAAATATAAATGCTTAAAATATACCATACTAATTTATCATACACTCCAACATAATTAAATTTGGATTAATGGTAATCTAATTGACTATTTAGGTTTATTTTAATTATGTGCAAAAGTAAAAGTCATGATATACTTATTTTGACGTTTTTTTGCATTATCCATTGGTGGGTTGAATTTTCCTTCCTGATCGATCGAGGTTTGGTCATACATATATTATATCCTTAGCAGAACTTATGGAATTACTTCATTCTGAAATTATAATTAGTGAATTTTAGAATAACTACAATCTGAGTTTGTTAAATTGTCAAAGTAAAGATTCTTTGGAAAAATCATTGAAGTGGTAGTAGTTAATTAGTCGTGGAAAATTGAATCAAAGTGGTTGGGAATAATAACAACCTTGACAATTTAGTTTTTATTCAGTTTTATTATTTTTCAAATTAATTTCTAGATACACATTCGTATATCCATGAAATGATAAATTATGAAATAACATTTGTATCAATATTGCTATTTTAACAAATTCTGAATAAATAAGTACATTTACGTACATCATGAACTTCCTTAGGATAATCTTCATTTCCATAGTAAATTAAAGTACTACAATATAATATTTTTGAGCAAAATTAGTATTACTTATTTAACCAAATATTTAAAATGGAATTCGAAAATTAAAGGGCTGTTCCAAACCGGAAAATTATTACTAGGTGGACCTGCAAATGTCCATTTTGGAAGCAAGCAATTTGGAAATGGAACTACTCACCTTTTTGTCTTTTTAAATACTTATATAAATTTATTATCTAATATTATTAAGTGTAATATTATATGCAAGATATTCCCAAAATAAAGTAGTCAATTATTACTATATGATTTTGTAAAGCATAAAGTAATTCCATATATACTTTATAAAGCAATAATTAAACTTTTGTAAAGCAATAATTTCCGGTTACATATATGAAAACTGAAAAGTGAGGAGCAAGCAACCACTAAAAATTGAAAATCACTCTCTACTCAATAAAAAATAAAAAAAAATAAAATATTTACATTCTTAAGAGACATGTTAAATGCATTTATTTATTTCATTACTATTTGAGTAAAAATGTTAATCTACTCTATGACTCTATCCGTCCCATTATATGCAAATTAAGATATACGAGTATGTAATTAGTGAACCTTTGAGTTAATAAAAAGACATATTTACCCCTGTATGACTTGAAAAATTGAAATAATGATAATTATTATTATTAATTAAATATATAATAGGTAAACAAGTGAATAGTTAATGTGTTTTTTCAAAAAGTGGACAATGATTTTGGAACCAACAAAGATAGCAAGGTGGACAATCAAAATAAGACGGATGGAGTACGCGATATTGTGCGTCGGAAATCCGAGTCACATATTAACAAAATCCTTGTTTGTATCGTTACTTCTAATTATTGTTAGTTATGCTAATTAATGTTAAGTTGACATATAATCGCAGGTTGCTAGTTTGGGAGCTTACCTTTTATCAAGGAACATCTTAACTATGTCATTTGCACCAAAAGACACTCATATAGCTCAAGTACAATTTGCACTCGAACGAGGAGTTCCTGCTTTGATTGGCATTCTTGCTTCGATCCGGTTACCTTTCCCTTCTCGAGCGTTTGACATAGCACATTGTTCTCGTTGCCTCATTCCATGGGGCCAATATGGTAAATAAGATATACTTGATGATCGAGTACCATCGTCTTATGGACAAGTATATTAATATATATATATTGCGTGTTTATATTATATGCAGATGGTTTGTATTTGATTGAAGTTGATAGAGTTTTACGGCCTGGAGGATATTGGATACTTTCGGGCCCACCTATCAACTGGGAGAAACGTTGGAGGGGTTGGGACAACACAAGGGAACATTTTAAAGGCCAACAAGACATGATTGAAGGCGTGGCAAAAAGTCTCTGTTGGAAAAAGATCATTCAAAAGGGCGATATTGCCATTTGGCAAAAGCCTACAAATCATGCTCAATGCAAAATCACTCGTAAAATCTTCAAGAAGCCGCAGTTTTGCCAAGATCAAGATCCAGACAGGGCGTGGTAATTTAATTAATGTTATCAATTACATGTTTTTAATTGGTTTTATTTTTTTTTACAAACAATCAAATTACCCTTTGTAGGTATACTAAGATGGAGACATGTTTAACTCAATTACCAGATGTTTCCAATATCAAAGAAACATCCGGTGGTGGGCCAGTGGCTAAATGGCCCGAGAGATTGACGTCAACCCCGCCACGAATCATTAGTGGTAGTGTAGGAGAAATTACAGAAGAGATTTTTAAAGGTGATACAGCTCTTTGGAAGAAGAGATTATCGCGTTACAAGACACTAGACAGCCAATTGGCAGAGAAAGGGAGGTATCGTAACTTATTAGATATGAATTCTTACTTAGGAGGTTTTGCTGCCACACTTGTTCTCGATAAGGACCCAGTGTGGGTCATGAACGTTGTACCCGTCGAGGCAAACGTGAACACTCTTGGAGTTATATACGAGCGTGGATTGATTGGAACTTATCAAAATTGGTAAAAAAATTTCTGTCTTCTCGTTTTTGTTCTTACCCGAATCAGTAACAGATTTACAAAGTTGCTAAAATTGGTCTGTGCAATGTAGTGCTTTCTATACATTCTTATTTTGATGAACATTATTTCCATTTAGGTGCGAGGCTATGTCTACTTATCCACGAACATATGACTTCATTCATGCAGATGCCATTTTTACTTTATATAAAGACAAGTAAGATTTTTCAAGATATCCCATTCTTATTTATGGTATGCAAAGTTTTTAACGATAGCAAGCAAACTTGTATATATAGCTGATTTACGAATGCTTGGCATCGCAGATGTGAAATGGAAGACATATTGTTGGAAATGGACAGGATATTGCGACCGCAAGGAAGTGTGATAATTCGAGACGATGTGGATTTATTGGTCAATGCAAAGACCATTGTTGATGAACTTCAATGGGAAACTAGATTGGTTGACCACGAAGACGGGCCACTAGTGCGAGAAAAACTTCTCATTGCTACGAAGCAATATTGGACGACCCCAGCCCCTAACCATGATCAATAATGGGTACGATTTCAAATTTTATTGATCCCTAATAAGTATATCAGAAAGGAAAAAGGGGAAATATATATAAATTTTTTGGGAGAATTGTAAAGGACATGTTGAATTGTGATACTATAATTAACATAAATATACAGTAATTGTTTTTTTCATTTAAATTTTGTGGGAAGTCAAATAGTCAATATGAAAAAACTATTGATAGATGCATATGTTCAGGGGCAATATCAGTACTACATCATAATCAATGAAAGAAGAAATGAGTTAAAACGACATTTCTTTTGAGAGGTGATTCGTACACAAATCATTTTGTTATATGCACCACATTGTATCTTGTGTATTGCTAAGGTGAGAGTTTTGCGTACACACCAAAAAGTTTGTATAAATCTCCTCATTTCCCTTTAGTAATGGGTTTTGAAAAAGGCAACGATGAGGAGAAATATGCTTAGTGTACGGATAGCGATCAAAGGCGACTTTGCAAATAGTAATGGGTTGTGATCAAAGACAAATCAGGCAACACCATGTCGGATGGAAGTTCCAAAGTTGCCTTTTGAAAAAGCAACAATTAATGAGCTTTCTGTTTAGAAATATGCTCAAAGCTCGACCATTGCAGACTTGGATACTCTTCTTGTAGCGAGTAATTTCCGATTACTCGGCCGAGACATACAAATAGACTTGGGTGAACATAAAAGACTCTTACTGTAAGGAAACAACACATCTATCTCCAACTCCGTCTCCCAGTACAAGTTCATTAACAAGCACACTAGAAATAATCACACACACAAAAAAAGTTATAATAAATTAAGTTGGTAATTAAATAAGGTAATTATATAAATATAAGAGTGTAACTAAATGTTTTATGAAAGTATAAATTAATGTTTATGAGATAGGGTTAAATTAGTAATTTCACATTTTAAAACTTAAAAAAAAGTTTAAACTCTTTATAATGTACTAGAAATGTACCAGCGAAATGCGCGGTAGTAGATGGACTTTCTTTTTTTTTTGAACGACGATTTTTATTAAAAACATGTTGAAAAGATATCAACCGAAAGATAAGAATAAGTTACATAAATAAAAGTGGTTTTTAAGCCACTCGATCCACCTAATGAAACACTTTCTATAACGAGGATTGTACCACAAGTAAGTGTACGTTACTAACGAATCAAATAAAACAACATCTCTCTTCTTTGTAGGAGCAAAAACCATGTCATTGCGATGTCGCCAAATACTCCACCAAGCCGTGTTAATGATAGTTTCAACTAGTCTTTTCACCTGTGTGGTCACGCCCATAGTATCAATATGTTGCACCAAGTTATTTGGAGTAGTGTCCATAGTTGATGGGCATTTAGAAAACTTTATATTTCGATGTAAATCAAATTCAAAAATAAAATTCACAAACTTTAATTAGTACACGCAAAGCCATCCGTTGGCTTTTAATTGTCTAACATACTGATATAAAAATTGTTTGTTGGTGGCAAATTTACAAATGAAAATGTTAGAGTAAAAAAAAATTATACATAATATATCTAGAAATGGTATATACTGATAATATAGTAATTTTTTGTACTTAAAAATTTAAATTTTAAACCCATGTCATATGCTTTATAATGTAGTATAGATTAATGTTTTAAAAATCGGTTCGAACCGGCCGATCGGGTCCGTAGGGATGTCCGGTTTTTTAAGCCTGGTTTTTAGCCGTTTTTTAAGTGTTTCGAACCGGCCGGTTTTCTGGTTTTTGGCTGTTTTTTTCGGTTCAGCCGGTTTTGGTTTTTATTTTAATTTTATGATGATGTGTATACTTTAATGTTATTTTTAGTTGTTTATAAAATTTAAAACTTATATTTTCTTTGGATTATAACTATTTGGTATTATTTTTGAGTTGATTGTAATTATATTTTGACTATTTTCGTTGGATTGTAACAAGTTTAATAGCATTTTTACAAAATAAAAAATAAAAAAACCCAACCACCGGTCCGACCGGCCTCGGGGAAAAATCTGATTCGACTTAAAAACCGATTTTTAAAACGTTGGTATAGATTATAAATTATACTACATACACATTAAGTTACATTACATGGCATACTATACAATATGATATAGCATATACTATAAAATATATTCTTTTCAAATTTAAACAATGAAAATGTTTATTTTAAATTTAACTTTGAATTATCTTTTATGGACATCATCATATATTTATGAAATTTATCTTTAAAGTTTAAACAAATAAATGCTAAAGTTTGAGATGAATTAAATAAATTTATGAAATAAACTACATATTGTATTACATTATATTACAATAAGATAATGCTACATTATATTATATTATACTACATACACATTATGTTACATTGCATGGCATACTATATACAATATAATATAACATATATTATAAAATATATGATCTTATACACCGAAAATAATTATAATTATTTTTTCATATATCATTCTTTTTAAATTTAAACAATGAAAATGCTTATTATAGATTTAATATCTTTTGTGGACATCATGATACTATATATCTCTCTCTCTATATATATTGAGTTCTTATAATCAATTTTGATAATTAATGTTTTAATATGATTAATGTCTTAATATTATACATAAAGTTATATATATAATTAATATTATATATATAAAAAAAATGTATATATATATACATAAAATTAATATTATATATAAAATTTGAGTTCTGAGTATTAAACAAGGCTATTTAATATATATATATGTATGTATCTTAATATAAAAATTGAGTTTCATGCATTAAATAAGGTAAATATTAATTAATATATAAGGTAATGAAAAGCTTGACAAAATATACTCGTTGTTAATATATAAGGTAATGAAAAGTTTGACCCCGAATTGAATATACTCGTTATTAAAATATAATTCTAGAAATGAAAAGTTTAACAAATTATATAAGATCGATAAGTATTAATTAATATTTAATATGTGAGAGTTTACTAAATATATAAGGTAAGTATTAATTAAAATTATGTTAGGATAAAGATAAAGTAATAATTTTCGATATTGAAAATGTGTAACTTTTTAATGTAATTTTTATATAGTATTATAGATATAGAAAAGTATTTATAACACCAAGTTTTTTCATGTTCCCTCTTGAGTGAGAAAATCAGATGTTTTAGGTTAACTTTCACACTTTTAAATATAAACAATTTGTATATTTTTATACATTTGTAAGTGTGAATTATTATTTTTTTCATATATAAATATAAAATTACTAGTATTGCTATTTTAAATTTTTTATACTTGTAAAAATTATATATATATTTTATTTGAACAAATTAATAAAAAATTTCAACAAAATGATATTTTTGTTACATTGTTACAATTCTCGCATTATAAAACGCTTGCCCCTTTCACAGTATTACATTTTACTCATCATCCAACTTTAAGAGCCACCGTCAAAGCAGATTCCACCACCCCACCACCCTCACCAGGTAAACTCAACACAACCCAGATATGGAACTCGGAGACAATGCATTTGGACAGATGAAGGCCGACCCTAACTCTAGCGATGGTGCCAGCAGCTCATCTACACACCAGCAGGTGGAAGAGCAGATCGCAGTTATCAGCAATGAGCAGCTGGATATCGAAGCGTATGCTGCTTTATACAAGGGCCGTACTAAGATTATAAGGCTTCTATTTATAGCAGAAAAATGTCAGGATGTTTCCATGCAATTGGAGGCATGCAAATTGGCGTATGACGAGGTTAAGAAAGGACAAGACATACATCTGTTTAAGAAAGTTGTGCAGAAGATTGGTGGGCGGTTGGGTCCAGATTACGGTTTGGATCTGAGTTGGATTCAGGAGGTGAATCAAAAAGCTGAGCAGAGGAACAACGAAATTGGTTGTGAGCTGAGTGCTCATATGGTAATGATAGTAAAAAAAAATAAGTTAATTATTTTATGATTGATTATATATATATATATATAGTACTCAAATTGTGTACGTGCGATTGAGTGTGTCGTCTATATATATATATAATATTGTTGGTTTTTATAGATCGTGTGTTAATTGTTTAGGGACCGACCTAGCTAGCTAGGAACTCGATCGATCATTATATAAGTGAATTTATAGTAGGAACATCGATCATTAAGGTATTTAAGATTTGGTATTTCAGTAATTAAGAGATTCTAGCTTAGCAATTAACACAATGAGGCTTCTTTGTGTTTGAGTCTTTCTCTATATATACGTTATTTGGGCTGGGTCTTTTATTAGCTGTAAAAAGTAATAAGTTTTGTTTTAATAACAGACTCTGGAGTTTCAAAGCCATATATATGTGTGGAAGCTAGATCGATACAATAACTGTGTGTGTGTCTATATATATATATATAACTTTTTTTCTTTGTTTGATCGATTAGAAAATCATGAACAATAAGGAGATTATGTATATAGCTAGTTGTTTCATAGAACTGCCTTTAACCTTTACTTGATCGGGCCTATACCACAAGTACAACAAAACTGTCCACATTGCTAAAGCTAACATGATGTAGGAATTCTTGTACGAAAGTGCCATTGTGCAGTAGTACTCCCATGTAATACGTATTTAGAAAAGATGCATGTTGCACACGAACGTAGATAGAAAACGTGACATGATTGTGAGAATTATGTATTGATATTAGGGCATCCAATTGTCATTTTAAGATAAAATGATATGACGTCGGATTGCATCCTAAAAGTGTAGCGACATTGTGAACAATCTGACCCAAAATCAACGGACAATCTTGAACTTGTAACAATATGCTACTTGCAAGTTTTAACACCAATTAGCAAAGTGAAATTGAGACTTGAAACTTTTATTGAAAACTCTCCGAGTACTAATTTTTGAACTTGAACTTGCCAATTGTGTTTGATACCAGCACTTGCAACTCATACTCGAACTTGCAGCAAAGAGGAGACGCAGAATCCTCTGGGAATGATGAGAATGCATGGTTTTCCTTATTAAACCCCCCTTCGCAGGCTTGGAAGAAAGTTTAGTTCCTAAATTATATAAACCGATAATTGACCTAGCCATTCTCATACCCAAATTCTATATTATAACGCACATTAAGTTTAGGGACCTAGGAACTCACGACTAATTTCTATCAGGGAAAAACATTAAGGAATTTAAGGTTGGTATGTCACTACTTAATAGATTTGAGAGCTTAGCAACATAATGGGCCAGCTTTGTGTTCGAGTCTTTGTCTATACATTATTTGGGTTGGGTTTCTAGATTGTAAAAAAAAATAAAAAAATTCATAACTGAAATAAGAGTTTCAGAGCCATATATGTATATATGCAGAAGCTAGATACCATAATTGTTTGTGTGTATGTATAATAGATAGATCGATATATAAATATAGATTTTCTTTGTTTGCTAGATCACGACTAATAAGCAGATTATGTATTTCATAGAACACCCCTCCCTCCCCCTCCTTTATCTTCCCTCTAGTGTATATATAAATGTGTGTATGCATTGTTGAAGTTATCATCATCTCAAAAAACTAAACTAACAATGTATGAAGATATGCGCTTTAACCTTTTGCTTGATCGGACCTATGCCGTGTTGACGCGAAAATTGTCCTCTATGCTAAAACTAACACGGCATCAAAATTCATGTGTACTAAAGTTCCATTTTGCAGAATTGCCATGTAATATATAGTATGTTATGGTTTCCGTATATACAAAATATGCACCTAGCACATGATCAACGTATCACATATAAAACATACATTTTAAGATAAAATGATATGATGTTGGATTTCCTCCTAAAATTAGATTAGAATTGTGAACAATCTTGACTCTGTGAAATTGATAATTCAAAAGTTTTATTGAACAAAATTTATCTTTAATCTTGAACTTTCCAATTGCGTTTGATACTAACACTTGTTACTTTTACTGATACTTGAACTCGCAACTTCTACTTTATACTTGAACTTGCAATTTGAAATTGATATATACTTAGAACTTACACTTCCAATTGATACAACTTGAAATAGAAACTTGAACTAGCTAGCTTGCAAGTATTACTTGATGATATGATATACATCCATTAAAACATCTTCATTCTTCACTAACATACTGTTTCACCACATAAATTGTGTCGTATATCTGATTATATATGTTATCTACTTTTCTTTTGACCACACAAATTTGTTACATTTATCTTGTTGGAGAACTTTTTTTTCACTGTTACAGAAATACAATTTTAGAGAGGGAATACTAAAGGGATATAATGATCTTGGAGATTTTCACTGTGCTCATGGTGCACTTTGGGATGCTTTAAAGAGTTATATGCGGGCAGAAGATTATTGTAGAAACATAAATCACATTTTATATCTGTGTCCAAATCCAATGTATGTAAGCATTGAGATGGGGCACTTCACCAGTGTCTTGAAATATGTCAGTGAATTTATGGAGCTCGATGCTGTTCTGCTACCCATCACCACTGTCGCGAAAATAAAATGTGCTGCTGGACTAGCTCATTTGGAGAACAAGGAATACAAGCATGCTGCTAAAATGGTTTGTAATTAAATTCTAATTTGCATGTTTCTCTAGAAATAGATCTTATGACCTCATATGGAGAGACGAATGTGCTTACTTGAAACTCGGTAGTTTAGAAAGATCATAGCAGTGTTGTATTTAAAATTATATACGATCTTATGTGTATATTGTGAGTTGCAACATAGATCCTCACTAATTAGTTTAGTCTCAGTTTGTGGAAGCTTCAGAAATTGGAGATAGCTACTCTGAAGTCATTGCAGCTCAAGATGTTGCCACATATGGTGGGCTATGTGCACTTGCATGTTTTGATCGCGTGGAATTAAAGGTACATCGATTATTTCTTAAAAACTATTCTCTAATATGCCATTTTCATCTTGATAACTTCAAATAATGGATTTATATTTTTAAGCTAATGCTCGTTTAATTGGCAGGCTAATGTCATCGACACTATAAATTTTGGTAAGTTCTTAGAGTTGGTGCCTGAAGTGAGGGAGCTCATCTGTGATTTCTATTCAAGGTTTGTTCATTTTTTTCTTGCGGTTGGTTAACAAACCAATTAATGTTGTGTCTAAATATTATGGTATATATGTTTTGGTTTGTTTAGGAACAGGAATTTATATATATACTGCATTGTGAGAAAGTGTAACTCTTTTATAGCGTACAAGAAATGATATAGTGCTTGTTCACGATCTCCAACGCTATCGATCTTGTTAAGATCTACTTGAAAGATATTATGGTCATACATTTGTCAGAATTTGTTAGTTAATGATGTTGTTCCCACATTGTTGCAGCCGTTATGCTTCTTGTTTGGATCATCTTGCGAATCTTAAGCCAAACCTGTGTCTGGATATCCATTTGCATGACCATGTGGAAACGTTGTACAATCTAATTCGCGAGAAAGCCATCATCCAATACACTATTCCCTATGTGTCGATGGATATGAACTTGATGGCAACTTCCTTTAGAACCTCTGTGGAACAGCTACAAAAAGAACTCGAGGCTTTAATCACAGAAGGCAAAATACAGGTAAATAATATCCCAACTCATAATCCTACACTTTTTTAACGCACATCCTTTGTGTTTACATTAACTTCAGATCTTAGTATATATGTTGAACATATATACATATTGGAAAAGGTCTTTGCTTAGTAGAGTTTGTTGAAGCTTTTATGAAATCAAATTAGACATTCCAACAAAATGAACGTAAAGATCGTTTTATAAAAGTTACGCATATATAGTAAGTATAGATTATATCAGTTACGGCCATTCACTCGTATTTTAGTGTATAGCCAGTTAGCCATGACTTACACCAGCTCATTCAACCGAACCTTGGTCTGATCTATCGATCCATGTTTTGCACAGGCAAAAATTGATGCAGTAAATAAAGTAATGTATACTGATCATGTGAACGAGAGGAACTCAACTTTCAAGCAGGTGTTGCAGACTGGGTCGATGCTTGAATACGATCTAAGGGGTATGTTGCAGAGGATTAATCTCATCAAAAATACAAAATGGGGTAACCGAAGAGCATGAAAGAACAGCCGAAACGTATAGGAAAGTCAAGAGTTTTACCATTTATGCTGTGAAATAGCA
Source organism: Solidago caesia (assembly GCA_028566075.1). Taxonomy (NCBI): domain Eukaryota; kingdom Viridiplantae; phylum Streptophyta; class Magnoliopsida; order Asterales; family Asteraceae; genus Solidago; species Solidago caesia. Next base: position 25,663,107 of record JAOXNX010000019.1, read on the forward strand.
AACAATGCAATCTTATTTTGAAGGATTTCGGTCAGGCTTGTTTTGGAGTTTCTAATGTTTTAAACTTTAAATTTGCTATCTATGGGTATTTGACATTTTCCTTTTGTTAGTCATGCTTTCCATTTAGTAGCTATGTTTAGGATAATCGAAATGAAAGTGGTTTTGGTATGTTAATTAAATGCACTCGCTTTTGATTTTTTTGGGAAGACAGCTTAATTAGCTGGTAAATCAGTTGTTAGGCAAATTGAAACGTACCGAGTGCCTGGTTTACACTATTGGAGATATAGAACAAGATGATAGAAGCCTTTTAGTTACCTTAATTAATTTTAGCCTGCAAGTAAGCCAACAGGTTTATGCGTATAAATTATTTCCTATTAAAAGAAGTTTAATTCTTCCAATATTGATCACAAAAATTTTGGCTTAATTTGTACTCATACATCATATTACCCTTTTCTAGCAATCACCCATATATATATATATATATATATATATATAGTGAAGTGATCAAGTGAGAACCAAAAACAAGGGTGAGAACTGTGAGAACCCCTATTTCCCTCCTTCTCTTTTTTTTTTTAAAAAGACTCATTTATTTATACTTTCACTTTTATTTCTTCTCAATACTTTTCATCCTCTTTCTCTCTCACTTCGAGACTCACA
>JAOXNX010000019.1:25663863-25675108 GCA_028566075.1 Solidago caesia
CCATGTCCCTCCTTGGTCTTTCGATCTCTTTCTGGGATGGAATCATATGATGAATCATTAGGTATATCAAATGCTATCCCTATTCGGCCAATATCAAAGACAAATCAATGAACTCATCGATTTGTTACTTTTTACCGAACATGCGTAACATCAACAAAAAATTTACCTAAAGAATGAAACTGCATATCATGTCTCTTTAAAACCTTCATATTTCTGGGAACAGTTTTATCGACATTGGAAAAATAATATGATTTGTTATAGGTTCATAAACTAGATATGTCATCAACTTGTAAACCTATTAATTGTATAAATCTACATCCTTATGCATAAATCTTGTAAAATGAATTAGACATTAAATAACCCGAACCTTATTTGGGTGGTTTGAATTGGGTGACTCTAAATTCGGTTTAGGTATTGAGTCGATTACTAGCTGTTAAAAACCGAATAATCTAAACCTTATAACTCCACTAACCTAAATCCCAACCGAATGATCAGCCCTATGGATTTCCCATGTCTTTTTTAGAGTATTTCAAAAACTAATTATATACACACATATTCCCCGTGACAATTTTCCCCCCACTTTCCATTGTTTTGCTATGAGAAACTTAAAACTTTAACTACGGAATTTCCATGTTTACTCTTAAAAAAGATATATTTAAAAATAGTTAGTCGTAGATAATATTGATGGATTTCTCACATTTTTTGTCTTACAACAATTGGCCGGTATTCAATAATGTGACAAATGGATCATCTCTCTTACACCACTAGAAGCCACTAGTGTCAAAAATGTCGGAAACCATACAAAAAACCTTTGAAAACTAAATGTCACCGCTATTATGTATTGTAGTTATTATGCCTGTTAAAATACAATTAAGTTTCACCATCTTCAACCTCCCTTCCCCCGAAGCCTAATCTTCAAAATATAGATCTCCGGCTACGAATACTTTGTTGGAGGACCAGAGGGGCCACCCTCTCTTATATTTTGCACCAATCCTTACTCCCATCATCTTTTTTTTTCAGTCCCACTTTGTAAGCCAAATATATTCGTATCAAGTTTTTTTTTGGCCATTCCTTGTGTCTTTTGTTGGGGAAATTCAGAAAAACACGAACAAAATAACTGGATATAACAGAAATCTTTGAAGGCACGTAATCGTTTTCAGATTGAATCAATTCAATGGTTCCCTCGAAATATTCAATCGGATACAATTAAAGATTAATGAACGTTTTGTATGTATGTGTTTTGAGAAATCGAACCAGAGAGAGTTGTATGACCAGAGGGAAAAATTATGAGTGTGTCTTCTTTCATAGGTTTTAATGTTTGGCAAAATCAGTCCCTCAAGTTCCTAAAAGCCAGGGGCCCTGCCCCTTGGACCCCGCTCCCTGGGGCGCAGCCCCCGGACCCCCGTTCCTTAGGGGCTTTACCCCTACGGTCATAAAAAATTCAAATAGGCGTGCACTCCGCACCTCCAAACCTATATGAAGTTTTATTATGACAATAATGGTCAACGCAAGTCAATCCAATTACACTAAAATATCCAACATCTTTAACATTTTTTGGTGCTTAACTTGGTGTCAATGATGTGATAGTCGTCCCATCATGAAGTGATGAAACACAACTTAGTTTGTAAAGATAAAGAGGTTTTGAGATATATAGTTTATGTGGTCAACCACTAACATAATTGTATTTGGGGAGTTTCTTAGTTATGTCTAAGTCTGAGTTGTTCCATGTCTGTCAAGTTGCAAGTTGTATTTGTCACAAGTAGATGGTGTTATTTTCAGCCATCAAGTTAGATCAAAGCTCTTCAAATTGGTTGCCACGTGACTCCATGATTCGCAATGTTCATAGTTTTGTGTGTGCTCTTCATGATCGACTTATAATTGTGCGGCTCTTCTTAGTTCTTAGGCCTCTCCCTATCCTGACGCCGTTATCCCCTCGTCTTGACTGCCACATCAGTTTTCTCTCTCCAAGACACACCCAAAAACTACCCCCTCCCTATCATACCCCCTTCATCATCACATCCCCAATAAAATAATAATAATAAACACACACATACGCTCGTCTACTCCTTTCGAAATTTGGACGGTTGATGATGACGACCACGTTTGGACGAGGTGATGCCTATGGCATTTTGAATGACGACCAAAAGATGACATGCTCGACGAGTGGATAGGCATAGGCCTTAGATCACATGTACCGGGATAACATTGTTTGGTATATAGGCGAGATCAATTTTGGGGGCTTTTTTCCAATTATATAACAAAAACCCTTATTTTTTATCCGGGTTTAGAAACGGCAAAAATCAAACTAAACACTATAAGCAATATATGCATTTGGAAAGATATTAAACTTTTGAATATAATTTAAAATGTTAATAGGTGTATCACTTTCTAAATGAACAATATATTTTAAAATTTTTAGTTCTTGAAATAAATCATGACCGTCAATATCTAAACTATCACCATATTTTAAAACTATTTCAAGATTAATACAATACTTTTTAAACTTTGTATCATCAAAATATTTTAACTTTTTAAGAGTAAATAGAAAATCAAAAAAATTTACACAACAATGTTTTAATTGTTAGTCTTTTAATTCCATATAACTAAGTCGTAAAAAAAAAGTCCAATAACATTCTCAATCCTATAGCCTAGCCCAACACCATTGATGATCTGGCCCTATCATTCTACAATAAGGGGCCATAACTATTTGAGGACCTTAGGCTATCGCCTAACCCAACACAATTGATGATCCGGCCGTAACATTCTACAATAACATTTATTATATGTGTTCGCTAACAACTTACTAAATGCATGTTAAAACCTACATACACATAAAGGTTCAGACTTCATAACAAACTTGCAGCCATAGGCGGTTAACCTTGACAATTAAAAAAAAATCTCTAACACTATAATTTACGGATAAAGATCCTTTCAAGTTGTTTCTATCTTGAAAGGTCAAGTTGAAAGGATCTTGACCCTTGAATTAAAATCAAGGGTCAAAACTTTGATTTTAATTCAAAAGTAAGAATTTCTCTAACTTAACTAGTCAAGTTGGATAACTTGAAAGGATCCATAATTTAACTAAAAAAAAAAAGTAAATGATCCGTAATGCAGATTTGTTAAGAAAAAAGTTTTCATTTTGCCCCTAAAGTTTATTAAATGTACATATTGAATCTTCGGTATGTGAGAGATACAGTACCTAAGGTTGCATAATGTTGCAGTACGGATAATATAAAAACAAAAACAAAAAAAAACACATAAACATATCCATAATTCTAAATCTTATTTTGATTTATTTAAAACATAAGTAAGATTCCTTAAAAAACACTCATCCATTGTCTCGCATCACATGATCTTCTTCCTTCCTTCTTCACTCTACTCCAACTTCCCATAACAAAGACAATCATATATTCATAATAATAATAAGGATAATATCTAAATCCACTCAAAACCCTTTGTATCTATCTATATCTATCCCAATCCAGATCTTCTTCTTAACATGTACTGTAATCACTAAAAAGCACATAAAATTTCCAATCTTTCCAAAAATGGGTCACCCAGATCCCACCTCAAAACAACACACACGTCATCAATGGCGGTTTCTTAATATCGTATCTCTAATATTCTTCTCCGCCATTTTCCTTTTCTTCATTCTTGTTCTTACCCCATTAGGTGATTCCATTGCAGCCACCGGCAGCCAATCTCTGATCGTATCAACCACCGGAGCTAAACGCCGCCACCATATCATTGCTTTGATTGAATCCGGTAGGAATGTATCTATACAACCTTGTGATTCGGATAGTGTTGATTATATGCCTTGTGAAGATCCGACCCGGAATAGGTTGTTGAGTAGAGATATGAATTATTACCGGGAAAGACATTGTCCTGCCCCGGAGGAACGGCACTTGTGTTTGATACCTCCGCCGGAAGGTTATAATATTCCTATTCAGTGGCCTAATAGTTTATATAAGGTAATATATTTGTCATGAAGCTTTTTATATTATCGTATTATGTGTTTTGAAGTTTAATGTTAGCACTTATTATTGCAACAATACCGATCGGGTATGATGCGGACAGTCATACTTCTACAATGGTCCCACTAGTGTGCGTGGTATGGGGAAGTATGATGTTGACAGTCATACTTCTACACAATGGTAGCAAGACTACTTAGGTTGTAACAAATGTTTAAGTGCAATGGTTTTATCAGTTTATGATGTAATGATCATAGATGATATGAATAGTACTCCCCCGGTCTTATTAAGGTGTGGCGATTTTTACTTTAGGATGTCTAGTGGAGATATTTCCTTTAAGCAAATCTCCAAGCTAAGTTACTTATTAATGTATTATTAACTGTTGTTAATTGTCATCATAAGAAACTTAATGGAGCCATTGAATTAGTTCACTAGGTTCCCTGTTTTCTCATTGTTGAAGTGCTTTTTGGATAACAATTTGGTTTTAGTAATTGTTCAAATTTTCATGGATGGAAGGTGTATATGATTTGGAGCATGACCATTTTGATTTGAAACAAGGAAATGCCAAATCAAGGAGCTACCTAGGTTAGCAAGAGTTTATAGCGATTATTTTAATGCAGAAATCTTGGCTATTTAAAAACGTAAATCACGAAATAATTTGTTTAAATTATATTTAGAATAACAACGTTGCATGAATTCTTTCCATTGTGAACAATTGGTCGGTTGGTTTTTCTGTTTGCATGTTTTAGCATTTAAAGCAAGATCTTCATCTTTACTTGTGTTGATAGTTGTTTATATCTATTCCTCTATTTGTATGCTCTATCAGGAACCTGGATGAAAAGTGCCATCAATGGCAATTCTAGGTAAAATGGTCTCTTTCAAAAGGTTATCTCTATAATTGACCTTGAAACAAAAAGTTACCATTAAATTTATTATTTTACTTTATTTTAGAGTAAGCATGTGATTGGTTCAAATTCTTTCTTATCATATCACATTATCTATCTTAAAATTTATCCAACAGCATGCACTATTTTTTGCGTAAAACGTAGTGTTATATTTTCATTTTGTCTATTAGTTACATTATTGTGGTTTATCTGTCAATTTTGTTATATTTCAACTGAGTTATAAAAGCATTTTTATAAAATAGCTTTTCTGCTCTTTTAAATGCAGATATGGCATGAAAACATGCCGTATAATAAACTAGCTGACAGGAAAGGTCATCAGGGATGGATGAAAAAAGATGGTCCCCACTTCATATTTCCTGGTGGCGGCACTATGTTTCCTGATGGAGCTGTACATTATATTGAGCAACTTGAACATTATATTCCTATTTCTGGTGGGGTTTTGAGGACTGTTCTTGATATGGGATGCGGGGTAAGATTTGCAATCTTGTTTTTTTAGGAAGTTATGGTTTGATTATTTGAATAAGTGGTTGGGCAACTATTGACCTTTTTGACCCATTTCCTTTTAAATCACTTTTGTGCTTTTACACGTTAAAGATAACACATAACCTGAGTTGAGCTGTTAATCAGTAAATGGGTCGAAATAGCCACCTATAGTCTTTTTGGTAGTTGACCCTTTTTTACCAACAATTCAAACATGTACCTTTTAGATTAATATTAATTAACATCCTTCCAGGTGGCTAGTTTTGGAGGGTACTTGTTAGCTGAGGACCTTTTAACACTGTCTTTTGCTCCAAGAGATTCACACAAATCACAGATACAATTTGCATTGGAAAGAGGAATACCTGCTTTTGTTTTAATGCTTGGCACTCGCCGACTCCCATTTCCGGCATTCTCATTTGACTTAATTCACTGCTCCCGCTGTTTGATTCCTTTTACCGCATACAGTAAGTGTACCTTAATTTGTGATTTCTAATATACTCCCTCCATGCCATGAAAATTGCACATTCCTTTTTCTAAATTTGATTCCAAGTGAAGTTATCTATTTGCACATCATCAACACATGTTTGGATGTGTATTTTGAATGTGGTTATATAGAATTATCAGAATCAGATATTCAACTGTATTAGAACATGCTGCAGGAGGTAGTGTATGGATGTGCTTACATTGCTTGAAAGACGAAAGTAATAATTGGCAAGCTCTGATTATTTAAGAAAATAATAGACAAGAATAAGGGTATATAAATAGTTTCAGTATGATAGTTGACAGTAGTTTTGGTGCAGCTAATATCAAACTGACACATATGGCAATGATCAGAAAGTCACGTTGAAAACACCACTGTAGATACTTGACAGTAGTCGAACGTTACAATCTTTGTTGGATGAAGGGCGTGTGTGGTAGTTCTTGCATAGTTTTCTGACCAGACAAACATTTCACTTTTTCAGATGCTACATATTTTATGGAAGTTGATCGATTACTTCGTCCTGGAGGGTACCTGGTAATATCAGGTCCCCCAGTACAATGGCATGGACTCGATAAAGAATGGGAAGATCTCCAGGCAGTTGCTAAAACATTGTGCTATGAGTCGGTTGTTGTTGATGGGAACACTGCCATCTGGAAAAAGCCCGTGCATGATTCATGTCTTAAGACCCAAAATGAACTTGGGCTCCAATTGTGTCATAGATCTGATGACCCTAGCTCTGCATGGTAATTTGAGATGCATGCATACATACGTCCATATATGTGTTTATATATCACGGAGTATTGAATGTGTGGTAATATGAGTATTTTGGAGCTTTAACACGAGAAATACGATGTTGCAGGTACGTTAAGTTGAAGAAATGTGTAAGTCGTCCATCTTCTGTCAAAGAGAAACTTGCTGTTGGTGAAATTCCAAAATGGCCCCTAAGACTAAAGAAAATGCCATCAAGGGCTGCCAATATTAGAAATGGAAATGAGTTTGAGTCTGATACGCTCCTATGGGAACGGAGGATTTCTTACTACAAAAAAGCATTGAACTTGAAGCTTGGGACTCAAGCAGTAAGAAATGTCATGGACATGGATGCGTATTTTGGTGGTTTTGCTGCTGCATTGATATCTGATCCGGTGTGGGTGATGAATGTTGTTCCACATAATAAGCCGTCAACTCTAGGTGTCATCTTTGATAGAGGACTTATTGGGGTTTATCATGATTGGTGAGTGACTACGCATTCGTTTATATATTCTACGTTTTTTTATATCGAATAATTGATCTTTCAAACCATCTTACATCACTTTTCTCAGTAATTGCACTAGCTTCTATTAACATGGAAAAAAAAGAAATTTTTTGATGACCTTCTAGTATAGATATCTCATATATGTAAAGTTGTCTATGACTCAGAGGTGAGTCTACATGATATTAATTGGGTGCATATGACACCACTTAGAATTGATATCTTTTTAGAGAGTAGTACATAATTTTATTTTATGACACCGCATATTAATTTGTGATGACCCCATTTGGGCTTGGATAATTGAAAACAACATAAGATGAGCCTCACTAAATATCCAAAGTCAGGCCAATCAATAAAAAAAAGAACCATTCTAACATTCTCACTTAAAAGCATTGCAAGTTGCTTGTCACCCAGGTAATTTCGGAAAATTTTATGTTGAAATTTGGTCAACTTATTGGTTAGGATTATTTTGATTTGTTTATATATGTTAGTTTGATTTCGTTAAGTTGTTCGCATGTTACTCATTTATAGATAAAAATTTAAAGTTTTGATCGTGACAGCTAAAGTATTAGAGTGTTAATCCTAAGTATAATATTAGCTATGAGTATTCTATTGTATGGTATTAATAATACGTTTGTATCAACACTTTGTGCTTGAAGGTGTTTGTAGTAATTTGGCCCCTAATTTCTTCTTATACATAAATACTCAACTTGTTTATTTTTACATCAACAAAGTTGGACCCCAATGAAGTTGAGTCCTGGATTCGCCGCTGCTATTACTGCTCACTTTCACAAATTATGGTGTCCTTTTTCTCATGTTTGCTAGAATGATAGTTGGTTTGCATTGTAAAGTGTCAAGACGGATCCCCGTTTTAATAGTTAGGATTTGGTGGGGGATCTTGAGACATATTAGCAATTAGGAGCTAATAAGGAGTAATTTATACTCTATATAGGGGATAAACCACATCTTGAGAAGTTGAGAGAGGCAAAAATTTATTAAATGAATTGTTTTCAGTGCTTTTCTAGGATTTTCGGCAAGTGGAATAGGTAGTCGAAAGTGTAATGGGTAGAATGATATTATTATATCTTGTTTATTTCCATTTTCTTAACAATGGAGTCTATTTACTAAAAATGCTACAATTTGGTATTACAGATCAATTATATGATTCATTATTGTGAAGGATACTTTATTTACTTCAGTTTTCTCGTTCCTTTAGGTGTGAGCCTTTCTCAAGTTACCCTCGCACTTATGACTTCATCCATATGGCTTCGATTGAGTCACTAATAAAGGATCCGGCCACCAGCAAGAACAGGTATCGTTATTTTGCTAACTAAATTTAATCAACTTATTATTTGATTATCTTATTTTGATTATTCAAGTTATGTTGTCTAAACTATGTTTCAATGTTGACAAAATAAGAGAATTGAAAATTTCAATATGATCATTTTTTAAATTATATTTTTTGTTAGGATGACAAAGGACAGATAGGACATTATAATCGATAATTTTCCTAAATTGGAATTATGACGCTTTTCAGAGACTTCCCATGATGGAAATTGTTCTATTTTCATGAGAAAAGTGGAGTTGAATACTTTGATACTTGATTACCACTAATCCGAACTCATATCAGACCCTGTGCTCTTTTCCATTACAATTTGAAACTTAATGTACACGCAGCTAATCTTTTTTACCGCTACTAAACGAGAATTTCATGTGGGATTTATTGCAGATGTAATTTTGTAGATGTGATTATTGAAATAGACCGGTTATTACGGCCTGAAGGAACATTTGTGGCCCGTGATTCACCTGAAATGATCAGAAAATTATATCGTGTTGCTCGTTCTGTAAGATGGGAATCTACAATACATAATACAGAACCAGGATCAAACGGGAATGAACAAATCCTAGTCGCTACAAAAATACTCTGGACATTACCTTCATCTTCCCAATGATACATCTTTTCTCAGCTTTAAATTATAGGTAAAGCAAAAGTTGCTTTCGATATAATCATCTTCTTTTTGAGTAAGTTATACAGTAGAAACTTCTTCAGTGATTCAAAGGGTGCAACTTTATAATTTGATATGCAAGTTATCTACAAGAATTCTCTTGCGTACGTCATTGGGCAGGCGGCAAAGTTGCAGTCTGTTGTTGAGTCTATTTACAAAAAAAGGTATGGCTGTCTTTCTTAATGTATAAGTTATATGTTAGAATCTCGTTATTCTTTTTGTTTTTTTTTTTTTAAAGTTAGAAAGTTGTTAGTTACATGCATCAACAGATGCAAGTTTCTCTCTTGATGTGTAAGTTATGTAAAAGAAATTTCCTGAATTCATTATAGGATGTAGCTTTCTTGCCTTTTCATTTGGTTTCTTTTATTTTATATAAAAAGCGGTACTAGTTCGTTGTAACAGGAAATGTAGATAGTTGCGTCAAGGATCAGCGTTTAGAGGTGCCAACTAGACGTGTAACGTTTAATTATGTTTCTATGTTATTTGCTTAAAATTGGATTTTAGTAGTAGTTTTAATGCGCTACTAGTTGGAGAGTAACCAACTTGAATGGTCTATTTGACCTGCTATCAACTTTCTAATCTTTGAAGTTTGTCAATGTGACCTGTTTGATGCTTAGATATAGAGTATTCCACAATATCTTTATTAATGGAATTTGCTACCATGGTATCCAAACCTCTATAAATTAACCATTAGTTAACACATTACTTTCATACTAATAAGGAATCTTTACGTTCATTTCCATGTTATGAATGGTATCGCCGTCTATTTATGGAAAACTCAGTGTTTATTGTTAACTAATTTTTAAGAAAAATGATAAATGTGATTAATTTTGGTAGACCTAAATGTATGTCTAAAAATCTGGTGTTGACATATGGTAAATCAAAGGTTAAAATTAATTGCTTAATTTCTAATCATGCTGTGCATAACCGTTACTTTAAGGAGAACGTTAATAAGGATGCAATGGTATTAGTGTTTGCTCAATGACTATCGTCCTTGTTTGTACAATTGAACTTGCAGTGGTAGCAAGTTAGCGGTAAACCTAATCAGACAAAGCTAGTTAGGATGCGTACATTGAGTCAAAGAGTTGTACTTTTTATATTCATTTGTTTATGTTTATACCCATTAGTGTCCGTAATTTGTAAAGTAGCTCAATCACTTCTGAATTTAGTTTTTAAACTTCAAAATCATATTCATATATTACCATCCATGGCTCATGATTCAATGTAGTAAGGTAACATCCATGCTGTTAGTAAAAATTAGTTTTTTTTTTATTTTTAAACTTATACTTTTATTCACTATACACCCCCAAATTGGTGGGTGGGATTAATACAAACAACCACTATTACAAAATGTTAAATTTGCACCGATTCTCCCACGAAATGGAAAACTTATTTGTTCTGTTCTTGTACCAAAGTCAAAATTAGTTCATACGTACAATAATCAAAATATGACTTGACCTTGTGTTTTTCACAACGCATGTGTTCAATGAGCATCATTTTGGTTGGATTGTCTTATAGTAATATTTCAATGATTATTGGATAACCGGATATATTGTCATGCCATGTGGCTTTTGTTTTTATATCATTGATTACTTTTCTAGTATTAGATAATGTCTTATCCAGATCTCTACATCTCTCTCTAAATAGAAAATTTTCTCCCTAGATCTGAGATCTAAATCTGAGATCGAGACAAAGCCAGCTAGAAATTTTTACAAGGGTGAAAGCCTTAGGCCGGAGATCTTTCTGGAAGCAGCCTCTCTATTTTTGGGTAGGGGTAAAACTGTCTACATCATACCTCCCTCAAACCCTGGCTGTCACCGAGATTGAGTATTGTTGTTGTTGTTGTCGTCTTATCCAATCCAAACCATTCTTTTCAACTTTTTTTCATTATCACATTAACGTCACATCACCTCTTTCTCATTTCATATTTCAAAAAATATTACTACCAATCATATCTTTTTCTCACTTTTTTTTCACATTTTCCTCAAATATTGTATTATATTCTAAAATAAACAAATCCTTTCTTCTTTTAACTATTGGTTGAAAATGATTTGGCCTCCACCCATTATTTTCAGGAAATGATAATTGTACCATTGTTTTTTATTAATCTACCACAAGGTACAAGTATTCCAGCATACAGTACAAGTCAGTAT